>CM075860.1:64841977-65019477 GCA_037975125.1 Latrodectus hesperus
ATTTGGTTGTTGACCAGAACCACCTACATTTTGCCCATTTCTGTTAATAGTAATACCTGTCTCAACTGTAATTGGCTGTTGTCCTTGTTTGATGGAACCTGTTGCTTCTGGACCAAAGGGACTTGGGCCTGGCTTGTAGGGTTGACTAATGCTCATTGCAGGAATTTGTTCTTGTGGACCTCTGATTACGCCCGTCTGAGGTCCTGTGGCCGCAGCACCTGGCACATTCTTGTTGATTGTGATTTCAGTCTCTACTGTAATAGGTTGTTTTCCTTGTTTTGTCAAACCTTGTGTTACTGGTCTATAGGGGATTGCTCCTTGACCGCTGCTTCCAGTGAATCCTGTTCTTGGAGTTTCTCCTGATCCTTTTCGGAAAGGATGCAGTTGGCTACCTGGTGATTGACCTGAATCTGGTGCAATTTGGGCGTTTCTGTTAATTGTAACATCAGCCTGAACTTGAATTGGTTGTTGCCCAATTTTATTTATATCTGATGCACCCGAGATAAGTAGGCTTTCTGTTGTACTTTGTGGTTGTTGAATTTTTATAGGGGTTTGTTCCGTAATGGTTCCTGTTGTGCTTCCAATATCATTTGTTTGAGGTCCTACATCGCTGATATCTTGTTTATTTTGATTGATTGTTATATCTGTTTCGATTGTAATTGGTTGTTGTTTTTCCTCAGGTTTTCCTCCTGGTTGATATGTTTTCCCGTTCAACTTTACTTTCTGATCTACTGGAACATTAGAGGAAGCTGAAACTTCATTTATTGTTTCATGTGAAAATAAATGAACCAGGTCTTGAATTTCTGTAATAAAATCTTCATTTACTTTCCCTACTGTTTCGTATAAAGATTTTCTTAAGCAATTACTTATTATTTTTGTTTTACTTTCGATATCAATTTCTTGGCTCTCTGCTATTATAAGTTCTGCTATAGAAGACGCTAATGCTAGCTGCATAGCCTTTTCTTTGGCTTTCGAGTCATGATGATGCTTGCTCAAACTCTGGGCTTGGATTAAGCTCTGTATAATATCATCGAAGTCTTCGGTTTGTTGGTATCCAAATGCACCTGATTTAACAATATTATTTACGAAAGATTTGGCGAATGAAACTGCAGTATTTGCATTAGCAAGAGGTGAAGATAGTGATAAATCTTTTCCGGAAGCGAAAATCAGTTCTTTCTGCGCCAGAAAAATTGCAATCGCTAAGATAGTAAAGCAGCCCATGACTGCTGTTGAAAGATATTGAAAACAGTCTCTTTGTCAGCTCTTATATACAAATCTTTTACACGATTTTCGTGCTTTGATTAAGAATTCAATCAGTGAGAAAATTTATTTCGTATATTATTTTTTATGTATTCTTATTTTATTATTGTCACGTTTAAGATTAGTTTATTATTAGAAATTGCATGTTTTATTAGCGTTTCATTTTCCTGAGTTTTAGAGTTTAATCAGACTCTATTTTTACTAACTTTATGCGCATTCCTTTAAGTGAGTGTTGCGGATTCGAACATTTTATAACAATTTTTCGAATTGTGTATCTAAATAAATAAGGAAGTAAATTGATTATTGCAAAATTTGATCATTGAAATTTTATTTGAACCACATAAATTAAAACAAAGAATTTTTTAATTTAACTTTATATATAAAATATTTGATAATTATAGTGTGTGCATTATTTCTATGTCACCAATAAAAAAATAATTTGTTGAATATTGTAATCAATCTATTATTAATTCATCGTGTAATTTGTCTACACATTTTAATTTTTTTAAATTTTATAATTATATACGATAGCATTCAATGATTTATAATATTTTGAGAAAATCATAAATTAATATAAAATTTCTAATTTGAAAATTGTATTTTTCAGCATATATTCCTTAAACGTCAGATGTTTCATATTTATTTTACTGAACTTTTAAATAGAATTTTACACCTGCAGTTGGTTTCTTTTTAATATTTGTTTATTTGTAAGCATAGAATAAAGTTGTTTTCGGAAAAAGAGTTAAAAAATAAATGTCTTCGGTCAAAATTGTTTGAATAAATAGGTTGTTTTTCCACCGTATTATAAAGTTTAACGAAATAAATTTGTGACGAATTTCACTTTTGGGAAAAACAAAAATTATTTTACGGTAAAAAAATATTTTTGTTTTTAATAAAAAATAATTATTCTTAGCAAGTGCCTGTTTTATTTCACAAAATTTTGCAACTTTTCTGAGTATAAATTTGGATTTTTCAAAATAAATATATAAAATATGTATTGTGCGAGATTTTTTTACTACATTTTTGTATTTGTATTCTGTATTTAGAATAAATTGTATAGAATAGAAATAAGGACATTAATTTATTCTACCCTATATAGATTTGGATATCAGTAAAAAGCAGATATATCCCAAAGAAAAAGTTGTATTCGAGATACTAATGGAGACAATCTATTAGTGTAGATGTTTTGATTTACTGCTAATGAAGTAAATCAAAACATCGACACTTATGAGAACAGCATTGATAGTCTTTTAAAGGAGTTGGCAAAATTGTTGTAATTATTTAAACTGTGGTTCTGTGTCATTTGATTTTATCATCATCATATGTTATTATAACAAGTGCCCATTATATATATATATATATATATATATATATATATATATATATATATATATATATATATATATATATATATATATATATATATGTATATAAGTCTGTTATATGATGATTTTTTCATAAAAAGGTATAAAATTGAGGAATCAGAAAAATTTTTTACGAGAACATTATTTTTGTTAGCTCGCTCTTGTTGAACAAAAAATCTGATAAAACAGTTTGATTGATTTGTCGTTTTGTAGTCAAAAGTAGTTAGGATTAGTACAAATGCTTATTCGCAATGTTATTATTGTCTGGTGCCAGCTAGACCGGCATTTTGTGGTGCGCTGCTCCATTTTTCCAACTGAACCATTTTTTGGTGTGAAGTCCGACTTCCTCAGTACACACATGCCATAGGAACCCGTTTATAGAGTAGGCAACCCTTCACAACCCATTTATACAAAGAAAAGACAAAGGCAGAATATATAGACAGAGAGAGGAAGTACATCCATGCCCGAACTGGGATTTGAACTCAGGATTTCCCTTATCCACAGTCAGGCTCTCTGACCAATAGACAGGGTGGGTGGCATTCGCAATGTCATCGTTCGTAAATGGAGTTAGGACTAATGCAAATGCTTACTCAAAGTACAAATGAAAGAATCGAACTCATTTGCTATTGAAAGTTGGAATACTGCCTATTAAGCTATCAGCTTTATCCGATGTGTCAGTGAGTGTTCCAGTTTGTGGTTCTGAGCAATAAGTGCGAAATATATGAATTCTATAGAAAAATGAAATTTTCAGTTCGCTCTTATTACATAATTTAATGTTTTAACTGAAACAAATAATATTTCAATAAAAGAAATGTTTCATAATATTTATAATGATTCAAATAAAGATACGGAAATTTCATCACTTTTTAATATAAAGAAAAACTTAATATAAAGGAACAATAAAAGTATCTTATTATTTCCAAGTATGTAATTATAAGTTTTTAAATACATTCACGTTTTTCTGGATTTTTCATAAAAATGTTTAATTGTTTCAATTATGTAAATTTTTATAATTAATTAATTAAATATATGTATTTAATTATAATATATAACATTAAACACATAATATAACAAAATTTGCATAGTTAAATTGGAAAATTGAAGGTAGTTATGTTTGGAAAAACAATTTCACAGATCTTATGAACACTTTATGCGCTTGTTAAGAAGGTTTAAGGTGGTTTTGTGATTATGATCATGTCATGTTCACGGAGTACGTACAAAAACTCTAAATGTCCCCGAACTGTCAAAGACAGCCCTGGCGATCTCTACAGAGATTTATCAGTAAAAAGAAGCTCCTCAGGATCCTCTATGCTGAGGTTAAAAAGCTTGGGAGGTATAAGATTGCTGGACAGCTGAAAATGTGTTGTGGAGACAGTTGGATGTTATCCGGGTAGTGAGGACAAAGTCTGGTGTGACTCCTTTGTCCATCTGTAGAAATTCTCATGCCTTTCAAGTGTTTGTTCTAAGTCTGGTTATTATAGTTGAAATGATTCAGTCGTTGCTTAATTCTGGAATGGAAAACTTTTTATCTTTTGCTGGTAAATTAATTTTCGCCTGGTAATTGCATTGGCGACAATGAGGATCAAGCATTTGGATGGCTGAGGAGAATTACGGGCCTCTTTAGCGAGCTCATCGGCTATCTCGTTGCCAGGGATATCAACGTGCTTCGGTATCCATTGTAAGGTGCAGGAGCTTTGGATTGCAATGATTTTGTGGATTAGCTCTATAATCTTATGAAGGCTATGACACTTACCATTTGTATCACCTGTAGTGCGGTTCTTGCGTCAGAAAGATAGTTACACGGTTAGATACTTGGTCAGCTTTAGATAGGTAAATCTCCAAAGCACACTTTATGGCCATAAGCTCACAAGTATAATTGGAAGCAATTTTTCCAACAGGAATATTTTGGCACTCCTGCTCACTACCTGGGCCGAAAAAGAGGACTCCCACTCCACCTCTATTGAGATTAGAATCGGAGGAGCCATCCGTATAGGCGATTGTTAAGCCTGGAGTTGAGGTTGTGAGTTCTTTGACTGTGTGGTCACCTTTCACTTTTATTTGTGTGACAGGTTCTGTCTTGGAGCAGGGTTGCAAAAGATTTAAGTTAATTTTAGTTCGAATGAGAAGACGTAAGATATGGTACGGTTTTTTTGAATATTTCCTGGAATTCGTAACGGAGATAGATGTCTTTCCTGATGATATCCTGATCGAACTGCAGGGTTGAAGATCTTTTTAACCTGCACTTTCTACTCCACGCATTGAAAGTTCTTCTTGAGATATGGTGGTCAGTAGATGCGGCTTTGTAATTAGTGATTATGAAATCGGAATTGGAGTGACCTTATGAAATTGATCTTCTAGCAGTAATTTATTTTTTAATTAATGCTTAAAATGATGTTGAAGGAAAGACAATATGAAGATCATTCCAATATGCAGGCTTTATTAAAGAAACCACCATAGCTGAAGAAACCCAAGATAACTTACCTGTTGAATTGATTGACAATGTCTTACTCATGCAATTTCTCTACTAATCAAGTCATAGAATTTAACAAAGAATTCCTTTGGTGCCTGAAAATTTTTTCGATCAATTTTTTAATATGGACTCACATGAGATATGCATGGAATCACAGATCATAATAATCTAATACATTTTTCTATTTTACGAACTATTTTATCGATTTCTATGTGTTCGTAAAGAATAGCATATATTGTATATTAAATTAAAGGACATTTAATGCAGAATTTAATTAAAAACAGAAATAAAATATTTATATTACAAAAAGTTACGCTACAAATAAGATATATCTTAGATTTCATTGTATTTTAAAGTTACACTTTTTTAATCACTATTTATTTGTATGACTGTTATCTTTTTTTACAGCTACACAACATCTTTTCATCTAACTAGTGCTCTGAAATTCATCCTTCTTAATCACATGATGCCAAAAACCAGTAATAGCCTCAGTAAAGTGTTTTTTACGAGATGCTTTCTCGGGTGAAAGGACTTTCAAGTGTCACCATAACTTTCCAATAAAATTCAGATTTGGGTGTTTTCATATTGGCAGGGAATAAATATATGCCTTTATCTTTAAACTTTGAATATTTTTATCATATGGCATGAGGCTGAATCCTGATGAAATTTAAGTGATGTTTTAATGCGGAAAATTCCAGAAACAAAAATATCAATTTTGGTTTCTGGATATAATGATATGTATTTTTTGAATTCAAATTGTCGTTTCATCACTTGAATGTGTTGTGTACCTTTTTCAGGCATATATATTGAAATTATGAAATTTGTTGTATCTTTATTTACTTCAATCAGGTTGTAGCTCTTCCCTTACTCTGTCTCACCTATTTTCGCCAATTGCTATCAAAAAGCGGTATATTACCCGTATAAGCACCAGATTCTTTGCTTCCGCTGGTTCTTTGATTACGTATTTAAGGTATTTTTTCCAACTAAATTAATCTTTGTTTTGCTTAAAATTTAAAAATAGTATTTTTTTGGAATTTTACTATTCAGTCGGAAACCCGATAATCTTCCTATTATTGTTCTTGAATTAACTGAAATACCCGTTGAATTCGTTTCACATGTAACGTCAGCCGAAGAAAAATTTTATTTTTGAGCAATAAGAAGTCATTCTTTTTACCAGTCTGTTGTTAGTACCACTTAGGCATTTTTTGTCCTGCCTAATTTTTTACTTTAATAATTTCGTCATGCTGTTAGCATGGTTTTTGTGCCCCAGATAAAGTCACAGATTTATCAATTTATTTTTCAATTTTAGCATAAAAGAAACAATTTGTTCACTCAATATGACATTTTTGTTTCTTTTTGGCAGGTATATAAATCAATTCTCGTTATGCGTTATGTGTTGGGCTGTTTTAAATTTTTTGCATTGATATTAAAAAATATTAAAAAAACATTGTTTTGTTTAACTAAATTAGTATGTATTCTTCTGTTCATTCGGTGTTTGCCAAATGGTTCCCAATTCCACCTTCGACATAGATGCTTATAGCGGTTCGGAATCCAATTTATACGAATGGTCGTCAAAATGGTGATCCGCGAGAAAATTTCTCTTGTCCCCAGAAAAATGTGGAATATACTTACCTATCACGTTATGTGATATTTTAAGATCCGCTGAAACGTAATTACATTCATAGCAATACGTGAAAGGTTATAAAAACGCTACTTCATAGAATAAAGCCATGGTAACTGTGTCGTATTGCTGTAATTGTGCATTGCTTTAACTACATATTATGTTTGGTTTCGGACTCTTGTATTGTTTCACTCTCCTGTATTTCGCATATGTATATCTGTTGAAGTATTTAAAGATGGGCCTAAGGACATATCGAGTTCAATATCAAATATATTCAAATATATTGGTTGCGTTATTAAAGATTCTTTTGTGTCTTTTTTTTTGTACATTGATGTTTTTCTTAAGTCGGGTATGATCTTAAATCTTAACCATGTGCATATTTTCTTTTTATTTGATATTTATTGAAATAAAATTAGCTGATTTTTCTGAATTTCTTCTTTTTTAAAATTTTAGATTCAAATAAAATAAACCCATAGTGAGTGAAAATTGCTAGAGAATAATCTTTAGTCCTTAAGAATATTTAGAACGATAGTAATAACATTAATAGTACTTCTTTCTCCTAACCGTGAATTGATCAATAAACCAGACTCTCCACATTCTTCATCGACTACCATTAAGAAAATCGTTGAAACGGGAGAAGAAAATATTCAAATTATCAAGAAAATATCATTCCTACTACTTGAAATTTTAAAATATGGATTCAATGATAATGAGCTTGATCCACGGCCTTTCTATGCTGTATGCTCTGAAATCTTATCAAATAATGCATTAAAAAACACTAGAATATTTAAAAAAATGCATGAAAATATGCAACAGAAAGTTAATTTTTTAAGAAAAATGACCATTTAAGATAAATCATTACTAAAGTCTCACTATCTCATGGCCAATCAGATCGTGAAAACCCGTACATGATTGGAAAAGAATTGCCTTACATGTTAGCCTATGAACAGATTTTGGGAATGCAGGCTGTTCAGAAATTGAAAGTAATTCTTATGTATACTGAATCGAAGATTTGGCCCGAAGATAGTGAAAATCAGGTAACAAAAATGGTGAAAAATTCATCAATGTATTCAATGCATCTTGAAGAATTTACGGAGATGACAAAAACAAAGCGCTCCTTTATTTTGTAAGGTTTGAGTATTAAGGAGAGTTACATGAAGAACTACTTTGTTCGCTTAATTTGCAGAGTAGAACAACCAGCTCTTATATGTTTGAAGCTCTTATCTTTAGTTTATTTCCGGGAACATAAAATAGACTTGAAAAAATATATCGGGATATGCAAAGGCGGTATTGTAAATATGACTGGTTATCCTATAGGAACTGTTGTAAAGGTGAAGAATGTTGGTCACGCAGTCATTTTATTTACACACTGAATTATAGATCGAAAACAACTTACAACAAAAAAAGTTTTCCAGAACTACACGAAATATTATCAAATGTCATTGAAATTATAAAGTAAATTAGACATAAAATACTCAGTTCTCGAATATTTGAGGCACTTTGTGAAGAAATGAGTTCCGAGTATACTCATCTTCGTCATGCTATGGTGAGGTGACTGTCGGTTGGCAAAATATTGACTCGACTATTCGCCTTGCGGGAAGAAGACAAATTATTTTTCAAGGAATAAAATAATCCGATATTACAAATTTCTGTTCCAACAATGAATAGCTTGCAAAGCTTGAATACCTGGCAGATATTATTTCCTTGTTAAATGGACTATACATATCCTTGCAAGTGCAATTTTAGGACTTGTCCTTAAATTGCAAAGATTTATACTACGAATAAAATGCATGTGTTTCAAAAGAAAATATCTTAAAAGATCTGGAAATGTTTTCTAATTTTGATGAATACTTGAAGGAAAATGAAGTTAACCAGCAAGTAGTAATCTTAGTTAAAAAGTAATTGGAATCATTTACAGCTCGTGAATGAAGATCTCAGACATGGTAATGTGTGGATAATAGATCCGTTTGCAGCAAAAATTCAGGATAATGATTTAAGTATGCATTTAAAAGAAAGTTTCATTGACCTATCATCCAACGAAACTCTCAAATTTCCTTCATCCTTATCAAGATCTCAGTTTTGGCGTTCCATAAAAAGTGAATACACTTTTCTTAGCGAACAGGCAACGAAAATTCTGATTCAGTTCTCCACAAGTTATTTATGCTAAAAGGCCTTTTCATCTGTCACAACCATCAAAACACGGTACCGACCTCAGCATGAAATAAAGGCAGTTCTTAGTTTTTGCTGTAACAATATTGGATCCATATATCCGTTATCTTATTTCAAGTAAGCAGGAACATCCATCACACTAGGAATAGGAACTATTATGCTAACACTAGGAACTATTATGTTAAAAGTTTGATGTGTTTAAACCATCTTTAATTGTTTTGTTTTTACAGTTTATTTTGTTTATTTTATTATGGTTTATTAATAAAGCTTTTATAATTTGTTTACAGTTAAGTTTCATTTTATTAACTGACTACATTTTAAGTACTCTTAGGTCTCAATTTTTTTTACAAATATATTCAGCACTTAAAAAGCTCTATTTGTGGTTCTCGGGATTTAAATTGATGAATTTACTGGTCCATGAGGTCAAAAAAGTTTTGCGACCGCTGCTTTTAACTATTGGTCCTAGTCTAATTAAACCTCGTGTACAAAAAAGTAACGGTTGAACGATAAAATAAACTATTATACAAAATTCATTCCAAAAAATAGCACTTTTACCAATCAAAATATGCTATTTCAAAATATACTGAATTTGATTTCTGGCACTTGTGATTGGTTGTCTTTTTGATGGGACTAGTACACTTTCATTGAATTACAATTCACCGTTCTTAATAAATTGTATTAACAATTTGGACTAAAAGAAAAGGAAAATTTTTTGTAATGCTGACATTTAAATTCTGTGTTCTTAATTAAATTCATCATTAAAGTTTCTTTAATTTGATGCATAAGCATTTGCATTTGAAAGAAAAATAACATATTTTGTAAGCACATAAAGTCAAAAGATATAAAATTATGAAAAAATTTCCACAATTTTTTGGCCACCATTTTATATGCACATAAATTTTTCAGTACTTAAATTTTATTATTGCAAAATATGTATTTGAAATTATTTTTTAATGTCATATACAATTGAATTTTTTTAAAATCTTGCATTAAAAATGAATTTTAGTTCATTTTATTCGTTAGAAGAAAGATTTTTTTAATACCATTATTCGAATATTGGTAATGAATTTTAAATTCTTTTATATCAAGTCTCTTATTTTAAATATCTAGGATTTCGTTCCATAATAATTAGATTTATTATTTCAAATTTTTTTTATCTCAGAATTACTAGATAGTTACTAAATTGAGGATATATTTCTCTATATTTTCATGTTTAATGGAATAATTTAAGTAGTTCGTTATATTCAGTTCACATACGATTTACATTTATTTTCCAAATTTAATATTTTGAAGAATGTTAAGATAATGTTTTTCCAAATAACAAATCCCAGCTAAACCAACAATGCATCCAATACACCCACGCATTTATTAACTTTGAATCGAAAAGAAATATTGAACTACTTAATATCGAATCAATAGTAAGCTAAAGTATCTGCATGATATTGAATTATGATCAAAATTTATATTTCTCATCAATGGAATTATATACTCATGTTCTTTAACTTTCGATCAGTTCAGTCATATTGGTAAATAGTATTTCGTGATTTTCTTTTGATTGTTATAAAACGATGAGAATGTATGTCCTTGATTATGGAGAAATTGAATGCTATACATCATTACAGAATCATACCATGATTATATAAAATTGGCTATGTTTATTGCATTCATAAAATTCACGTTTCAAATCAGTTCCTTATTAAGAAATGCGCTATTTCTTTATCGTGATCGAAATAAACATGGTTTTTAATCAAGCAAAATGACAAATTTTATTCGTGACATTTTATAATTTCTGTAATAACCTTGGCTAAGTTTATAAATAGAACTTGAAATTATTTGTTATATCATATTTAAAAGGTAAGTACAGCATTTCACATTCACTGGCTGCATATGAATTATATTTTATGTGCGTTATTTTACTTATATATTATAGATATTTTATATGTTCATATGTGCTATTATACGTATGAATATATAAAATATCTAAAATATAAGTAAAATAACAAAATTATGCCTGAAATATTAGACATAATTTTGTTAATAAATTTCATTGTAAAATTTTACTGTTTCATTTAAAATTCCATTGTGTAAATATATATATATATATATATAAAACGTTTGCTATAGAATGATAATGTATTTTTATATTTTGAAAATATTTTCTTTATAACTATCATAAATCATTTCTTAACAAATTACAATAATTTAATAATAAATACACCATTTTTTTAACTGATTTTTAATGTTGGATATATTTATTTCAGTTTTAAATAACTTGCAGTTCTCAATTGGTACCGAATGTATATTTTAATGTGTGGAAACACTGAATTGCTTTACCTTGTCAGTTTTAATTAGCTAAATGTTTCGAGTTACGTAAAACGTTTTCTAGTGGCAAATATGAATTTTTTTAAAAACAAATATTACACTATAGCAACTTGAGACCATACATAATGTTAAATACTATGCTTTTTATAAATATATTTATATAAAGATTTTAATTTGAAACTAATCTCTATATTCAACAGCTGTAAGCTATATTGAAGTATTTGTATCTCACTTTAAAGATTAAAAGCAGTACATATTTTGTAAATCATCTTTATATTTTGTGTTATAAATAATCATGATTACTTATATTGATAATCAGCCGTGAGACTTATTTTACTTGTTATGACAATTTTTTAATTTGCTGTACTGTCAAATCTACTGTTTTACTTCCATGAACATTCTTTGAACAAAGAAATCGGTCATGATTTTAAATTCACAATGATATCAAATTTTTTCTTAAATCGAAAAAATTCTGTTCTCAATATAAATATTATTATATCGCGATAGATTTTATTTAATGCTAATAAATATCGTTATTATTAAAAAAAAGGATATTTAAACTATTAAAATAAAAGTATTGTGTAGCAATAATGTAATTAGGACTGAAGTAATCCAATGTTATTACTTTGCATGTGGGAGAATTTTCTAGATAATATTCTTCTTAGGGCCGTAAATAGTTTCAGGAATTAAGAAAGCCTAAAGTTCGTGTTTTTATCTCAAAAATGCTCTACAAGCATTTTTTAAATTTCAAATTTTTATCAAATTAAAAAACGCATACGATAAAATTAAATTTATATTAGAACAAAAAGAAGTACGAAATAAATTTCAATGTCTGCCAAATATTCAACGATAAGTTGAAGAAAAATGATGTCCAAAAATAGACATATTTATTTTGTTTATTTAAAAAAATTATTAACTGTGATTATGTAAAGCCCTTCTGAATAACACCGAGGATTTATTGAACAACTCATGACATGGTATAACCAGCATAAAAGTTTTTAAAAACCCGAATAAGAAAATAGAATAGGAAGTCCTTGTGGGTTGATTTGTGGAAAGGATTTATTCTTCTTATCAGAAAGTTGTAGATCATATATTTGGTTCAACCGCATATTCACTAATATCGTCAAGGAAAGTAATATAACTTATAGTCGCAATATCTTCCAAGTGAATGTTACCTCTGAAAGTATTCTGTTTGATCTTTGTTCTAAATTATGAAGATCCATTTTGCAGAGCAAAAGCAGTATTTCATATTAGTATGTCTACATCATATCACGAACCAAAGCTGTAATATTTAGGTTATGAAAATTTAGGTCTACTGGATCTTATCATTGTTACCAAAATAACTTGTGGAATTAACAATAGCAACCATGAATCATGAATGTAATGTGAGTTTTAATCCGATAATTTAAACAATTAGTTTGGTTTGTTTGTCGCTCAGCAGTTATTTATTTATTTTGCACAAGTGGGTTAATTAGACCAAAACATACAGTTTAAAGTGCTTTTCGAACCACTGTAAATATCCATACCTGAGGTGGGACTCGACTCACTAACTGTTGAACTGGAGCCAAAGCTCTAACCATTCGCCTGCCATCTCGTCAGTTAATTCAGACTTTTATCATTTATAATTTTAATTTTGTATTTCATTACATGAATATTTACTTATAACAATTTTGTTCGCTTTCTCATCTTCAACTGTGTGAGTCTATATTGAAGCATAAATTATATGAAAAATGTATTTAATTTTATTTTGTGATCTACTATTTAATTCATAAATAGAATTTCTTGTAGTAAATATATCTATTATTATTGTAGTCACAACCAAAATATATCTTTTTAATCTATCTACATTCCTCCCAGTTACACAGCTCTAATAATTTTATTAATATATCTATATTCTTGTAATTAACTTAAGTTGCTGTCCTTATGAATTTTAATTTTTTGTCGTTGAAGAAGTGCTAAGTTTTATTCGTTTATATAGTTCATGTAATATAAACATTGTAGATTCTACATACAGATTTTCAGCGCTGGTTTTCATGAAAGCGTTGCAGATTCTTACGACAGAGCAGATAAATAAGATGTTAAATTGCCAAAATACAGTATTCCTTTTATGATTGGTGGACATTCACATTTGGGTAGGTTTTCCCACAAAACTGATTGGTTTGTTCCGCTTCTTGATTACATCATTATTATCGAGTGGCATTAAAATTTATCAAGATAAGAAAATAGGTCACAGTCATATAGAAACTATTGTGCTCTGACTTGCTGATAAAGTTTCTTGTGAGAAATCTAATGCCTCACTGATTTCAGGAGGAATTACAAATCACTAGCTGTTTTAATTACTCATCACGTTTAACTCCAACCGTCTATACATCAGGTTTGGGCCTAAGAAAGAAGTTAGAACAGAACTCGATGAAAAAAATATAAAGTGAATAATTTTTTCACATGAAATAAAAAAATAATCATATTTAGTTAATTTCCGCCGATTCAAATAGCATTTGCATTCTTTTTTTATATTTATTGTCATTATATTTATCAGTTCATTGCATGATTGGTATCATAACGGAATCAATATGTGATTTATTAAAGTAGTTATTTACTTCGTTTCTGTGCTTGGAAAATCAAACGTGTTTAATTTATACAAAAATGAATGGTAAATTCATTCAAATTACTGAAAATATGACTTTCTGTTTTAATACTTTCGGACTTAGCTTAAAAAATTATTTTTTCTTTGTTAAAACCAAAATTTAGGAATTTTAATGAGCATTCTTTTAATCGTTTTTGCTATTTTACAGTTTTTTTATTGCACTTGAGGATTATTTTAGCCTAAACTGAGTTTAAAATGGATTCCGAAGCACCTTTAAAAGCCATAGCCCAAGTTTAGGATAGAAATCAAGTGTTCAGAATGGCAGAGTGGTGAGCTAGTCATTTGTACTAGTTCTGAGAACTTACTTTTATTATCATAGTTAAAAACTATTTCTATATATTATTTCGTTATCAGATTCATGAAAATTTGCCAATAAATCTTATTGCTTTTTCTAAATATTAGATTTACTTCTTGTGTTAATTCAGATTTCAAATGTATTTACTAATATATATTTTATAAATGCAAATATAAATATTCATTTGAGTTTCTGTTTAGTGAATTCCTAATAAAATGTTAAAATAATTTATGAATTCTTGAACTCCTATCCGTTAAGCAGCATCCCACAAGAACTCAGATAAAGTCATTTTCAAAATATTTTTTTATGCTGTAACTGCCAGTGTACGTGCAGAACATTCTACAACAAGCGACCACCCTGTACGTGGGACGAGCAACAACCCCTCTTCGTCCTTTGTGGCGAAATAACACCCTACCGTGTCCTTTCCTTCCCCTTCATTAAGCAAGGTCAATAAGTTGAAGAGGCAGATTGCCCTCTCTAGAAAGAGAAATGACCTTGAGTCGGCCAACTTCCCTCTTATCCTGAAACTATTTTTGAAAGAGAAATGACCTTGAGTCGGCCAACTTCCCTCTTATCCTGAAACTATTTTTGACTCGCTCCCTGTCGATACTCCCCAGCCCTCATTCTGGGGATGTTGTCTCTGCCCCCTGAAGATTCGAGGGTCAAGGCTTGGAGGAAAGAACTTGTTTAGTATCCCCTCACCCTCCAAAGGAATTCAAGGAAATGCTCCCCCCATGTTTTCATAAAATAAGGAATGCGAAAAGTAGGGTATGCAAGTTACTCACATACGCTCTACCATTCACTTCACCTTTTTATGAATCATCGCAGAATCAGAGCATAGTTTTATTTGATATTTTTACTTATTTATTTTTATTTGCATAATTTTACCCGACGTCACTATAATTTCCTGCATTGTATGCACCAGGTATAGAATCTTATATGCATAAGTGTCTGTTGAAAATTTTGACAAAAACCTTTATATTTAGATTTATAATTTCATTGGAAATACATAAATGACCATTTCCAACTGGTATAGTTTTAACACTAATAATTATTGGTGTTGAAAGCAGAAATAAAGCAGATTTTTTAAATATTATTTTAACTTGGGACAATTCGGGCACAGCGCTTAATTAATTTAAATTCAAACTTGACACATTAACTCCAACTCAGTTGCAATGTTAGAACTCGAATTAATTTTTACTATTCTTATAAAGCTGTTAATTTTTATCATTAATTGATCATTAAAGCATGTTACTATCATGGTTACTATTATCAAATAAACAATATATGGCAAATAATATTAATAACTTCGATTCAGAAGCGTGATGAAATTGTCTATCCATAATACTTTAAATAAAGAATTAATTTTTTTCACTTGACTGATTAATTTTGGAAAAAAATATACTTCAATCAGGTATTAACAATGAGAATCTATTTTAAAATAGTACGCTAAAACATTTGGCGAAAACAATTTAATACTTTAATTAGAGAAAACTACTGTCGAAATTTTAATCAATTTTTTTATTGAAAAGTTTGAGTAAAATGTAATATTTTCCTATCATGTTTGTCGGAAAGGATAATAAGTAAATAAAGAATTGAGGTGTAGTTATAAAAAGATTTAAAAATTAATTTCTGAGAAAAAGCAACATTACTAAAGTTAGTGCTGCCACCTATTGACCATTCTATGAAGTAATATTTAAAGCCTACCAAAATCTATAATAAAAATTCCTTAATCAATGTTTTTGAAGCTTAATATAGAGTTCAATCTTTATTTTATTTATAATAAATAAATATTAATTTAATTATTTATAATAAATATAATAATTAAATGTTAAATAAATAATAAAAATGAAAAATATGAAACATAACACTTTATCAATGAAATAAAATAAATATTAATTTATTTCATTGATGAAGTGTTATGTTTCATATTTTTCATTTATATGTATTAATATATTTAATTCTTTTTGTTATTCCTAATACAGTGTTGGCATTATCTAGGAATAAGTTGCATGAGATTATGACTAGTACTACTTTTCATGTTTAATATTTTTTATAGTATATTTCTAACAAGAAATCTTTTTTTTTAAAAAAAGACTTTCTATTTTTCTTTGAAATTATTATTAATATTTTTTCCCTTACATAATCATCTCAAACAGTTAGAAACGCTATGTTAAAAATATACAGAATAATTAATTTTCTTCGATTGATATAGTTAAAGAAATATGTAAAGAACATTTAATGATAACGAAGGAATTCAGTTTAAAATTATCTTTCTTATTGAAACGCTTGAGGAAATGTAATGACTTTGAAATGTGGATGTATTCCAATCAATAAAAGATTGGGAAAATTATTTAAATTAAAAGATATTAAAATGGGTTGATTTATTATTGATACTATTTACCAACTATTGGAAGGCTCACAAGGAAATTGCATTTAATCTTTCGAAACCCACGAATAAAGTTTCCTGTTTAATGCTTTATACATTTCTGTTTTGCATATGTTGAGTCAATATTAACTTCTTTCACTTGTAAAATAACTATTCTATTTTTGGGTTTTTGCAAAGGTTTTTAGAGTTTCATTCCCCCTCCCCCGGTAATCCTAAATTTGTACTTTTTCTCCGGAAGTTACATCTACCTTGGTCACACAATTCCTGTTTATATAAATTTTCTTGTCCCTACAAAAAGTATTTATTTAAAGGGTATTTTTTGAAGAAAATTCTCAAAATTAGGCTTTCCAATTTTTTAAGTTTCATATATGAGTATTTATAATAATTAATTTTAAAATTATTATTATTATTATTATTTTTTATTAAGACATCATATTGAAAAAATTGCCAAATAAAGAATATATTTTATTTTGGTTTTTCTATATATTTAGTGTTTGGTAAAAGTTTGTTTAATTATTTAAGTAATGAGAATAATATTGTTATTTTAACAGTTAACTCATTAGCATTCCTCTCCCTCTCATTTTCAGTTATAAATTGTACAAAATTTCAGGAGACTATAATTTATCTTAAAATGTTAAATATTTGATTTAAAGTGTTTTATAGTATCAAAATTGACTTTTATTCTGAAGATAAACTAATTGCGATAGCTTAAATGATGCTGACAATTTAAAAATTATGAACTTATTCAAATTATTTATATAGATGAATTAATAATTGCATTAAAACATATTCTAATGTACTGCAAATTAACCAACAGTTCATAAAGGCAAATTTAAAGTTGCCAAAATTTATCATTATCAACAGATTTACTGTGATAAAAAGTATAATTTAACGCAAAACCAAATTTTTATTTTACCTAGAGAGGCAAATGGTAAGGTTCAAATCCATTCTGACAAGACCGTTGTAAAAAAGAAATGATATTTTCAAGAATTGAGATAAAATGTCTATTTGGTTGAAAAGTTTCAAGTATATAAATATATGCAAATTTGAAACATAAATGTATAAAGTATTTATATTTTTTTCAATTTCCTTAAATTATTAAAAAACAAATTTTATGGGGGGCATTTTCAATTACCAAGATTTTATATTATAATTCTATTATTCATGAACGGAAGTAACAGAGTATATTTAAATATTTTAGTACTTTATTAAAATTTAGATAATTATTAAAAGTCTAAACAAATTTTATGGCATTTTCAATTTTCAAGATTTTATATTATAATATTATTCATGAACGAAAGTAACAGAGTGAATTTAAATATTTTAGTACTTTATTAAAATTTAGATAAAATAAAACTATAGATTCAAATAATAATTCAAAACTAATTCTTAGTTTCATCAAATTTGTCTCCTAAAAAAATAATCAATATTACAAAATTATCTCATAATTTTCGTTAGATAATCATAAAGCATTGATATTCTTTAGTTATGTAATACATTTTGTAATTTTAAAGTACTTATTGCTCTTTTTAATAATAAATATTCATTTTTCACTTAATATTTATTCTGTAAATTAAGGAAAAGGGATTCGTATATATCAATGTATGTCGCAACTATTTGCCTATTTTTTTTATAAGAAAAAAATTTACATTTACGAAAAACGTTTAGTATAATAAATCTCTTATCTTTTTGAATTCTTAGTGCTTATTCTAATTTTTCTGAAAATAAAGGATACATAAAAGTTATAAGATAAATTTTATCATATTTGTATGTTGTATTGTATCAACTCTAATACCTTATTTAAGTTATAGCAACAACAATATTATATTAAAAGGTAAGTTGATGCTATTAATGTTCACTTACTATAAATGGATTTCAATTTTGCAAGAAGATAAAAATTATTGAAATACTTGGAAAATAAAATAAACTTTTAAATTAATATATTTAATGTATTTTTGTTATGTATTTTTAATTATATATATATATATATATATATATACATACATACATACATACATACATACATACATACATACATACATATATATATACATATATATATATATATATATATATATATATATATATATATATATATATATATATATATATATATATATATATATACTTCTTCGGCTGGGCTCAGCCTGGTTAGGAGGTTCCTGGGTCCTAGGACCCTCACCCTCTTCTGTATCTGGAATGGATTTGTTAACTATATCTGAATTCTGATCTGGCATAAAATTGGTTGTTGGTACTTAGGGGCGTGGTTATCTATTGGATTAGCTGGGTAACTTATCTCTGGGTCTAGTTTACAGAGTTGTGATTAATTATTTAATAGCTTAGTGTTATTTATTTTAATATTAACTAATAGTTCATTTATTGAATTTTGAGGTTTATTAGTTTTTTATTAAGTGAAATTTGTTAGTATAAAATGTGTGTTAATTGAAAATGGGAGATATCTACAGTTGAGCTGCGCTCTGATTGGCTGACGCTATTTCTAGATGAAAAATTTGATTTTCCCGCCAAATCACTTCTAGTGGTTTGCAGTGAAATATCAGGAATTGTTAGTATATTAGGAGTTAGTGAATTAATTAATTTAACTATATACAATTATTTCTTTGCTTTATTTTATTTTTATATATATATATATATATATATATATATATATATATATATATATATATATATATATATATATATATATATATATATATATATATATATATATTGGTTTATTTATACACATAAGTATATATAATATATATATATATATATATATATATTTTCTATTATTATTGATATAAATTTCTATATAATTAGTAGTAATTATAATTTCTTGGTTATATATATGTGGTTAATATTCATGTTAGGTAATTGCACTTGATGCATTATTTTGAGCATGAGTGGGATTTGGGCAGAATCTAAATAGTGATCTGCGTCTCATTCTATTATCTGGGTTAAATGCGTCGTAAGACGGAAGTTCAATAATGGTCGGATTATTTGTTAGGCTACTTTTTTATATAAGTTTTTCATTATTTTGGCAAAGAATTCTCTTGTAGTGAAAATTTTGAATTCCTCTCTAATTTTTTGATTTCTATAATACCAGGGGATGTTGGTTATTTTTCTTATTGTTGAATTTTGTAATTTTTCAAGTTTATCTAATTTTGAATCGTGGGTGTAGCCCCAGAGTGGGTAAGCGTATCAGATTAGGGGTCTGAGATACGCTTTGTAGATGAGCACTTTATTTTCAATAGAGAGTTCAGAGTTGTGTTTTGAGTAAAGGATATAGAGAGGCTCTGATTTGTTTAAATTTGTTGACTTTGCTCGTTAGGTGTTTATTCCATGTTAGTTTTCTATCGAAAGTGACTCCAACATATTTACATTCAGCTGACCAAGGTATAGGGGAATCATTAATGAAAACATTTTCAATGGGAGGGTATTTTTTCCTAGTGAATACTATAGCTGTGCTTTTGTCACTATTTATTCGTATTTTCCATTTAGGTATTGAGATAAAACGTGTATATATATATATATATATATATATATATATATATATATATATATATATATATATATATATCTCATATACCTATATATATATATATATATACTATATTTATAAATGCATCTAAATATTTCTTTTTCCTTAATTTTAAAATCTGGATTTTATATAAAATTATTGTAAATTTCTTATCATTTGAGAATTTCTGAGATTTTTCAATGTATTTTTACATTTCTTTATTTTTTATAGTAAATATTTATTTACAAATACATGTGAGCGTCACTTTACGAAATATGCATGGCATTAGAAGTAGAATAATACGAGTACATGCGATATACGTGATCGTTAAATCTGTGGAATAGAAAGTCCCGTGGTCGGTCGTTGAGCAGTTACCATGGAAGCAATGGTCTGGAGAAATTTACTCCCACTTCAGATAAATACCAAAATTGAGGGAGTAGATACTCTGGTGCTGCCATCTATCAGAGGATTTGAAGAGCAAAAAGTCGTACTTTCACCTTCATGGTGCTCTGATTAAATGAAAGATGCTCCCAATCGATTTAAATTCGTATAGCCAAGGCACAGCGAGCTTGGCTTGTCCAAGTGTCGTTAGTAACAACAACAACAATAGTAACTTACGCGGCAGAATTCATATAGAAGCATTCTGAAGTGTTTTAATAAAAGCAACGTGTGCAATTTTTATTTTTTTAATGCATGAGTTATTTTACATTCCTTCTATAAAAAGTTTAAATATTTATCGAAAATTTCATTTCTTCATTCCGTTAGTACATTAGTGGTCTAGAAACGGTAAGGTTAAGTGAAAAATAAATAAAACATTCCAGTGGAAAGAGAGAGTGAGTAAATAATGATTATTTATTAAAATGCGTTTATGACAGGAAAAAAATGTATTTATGAGTTTTTAAAAATAAATACCAATTTTTTATTTACCTTAGAAACTTTGTCCAAAAATATATCATTTAATATTATGGTAGTATGGTTATGAATCCAGATAATAAAAAAAGCATATAGAGTTTTCAAAACCACAAGATAATTGCTGAATGACATTTCGTATATTGTGACCTGCAGATTATATTTCATTATTCTTTAAATTTTATAGGTTCGTTATCAAAATTATTTTGGATGCTAAAGAAAAGATGATTTTCTGTAGATGTGATTTATTTTATCTTTTTTTGCATAAATGATAGAAGTTGTAGAAGTTTCTAAAAAAAGAAACACGTTATTTTAATAATTGTTATTGAGATAAGGAGCATTAAGTAAATTTCTTATTTTAGTTTTGATTTATATTTGCTTAAAGATATGGAAATAAAAATATAGAGAAATTTTTAAAGTAAAATGTATTTTAAAAGTATTTATATTCAAATGTTGAACTATTAATTTTCAAATTCTATATTTCAGTCAGATGTTATTCAATTTAAGCTTGAAATCTTTAAATTAAATTTTTTGTAATAAAATTTTTTTTATTTTTAATGTTTCAGCAAATTGTAAAAACGCAAAGAATATCGAAAATTTCAGTTACTTATCAATCAATTAATTTGTATATATATATTTGTATATGTAATAAAATATTAATTGAATATGTTTGTAATAATAAATTGTTTATTTTTAATATTTCAGCAAATTGTAAATATGCAAAAAAAAAAAAAAAAAAAAAAATCAATTACTTATTAATCAATGAAATATATTCAACATTGGAATATTTATAATTTTGTGAATGATAGTGAATTCTGTATTGCAGGTTAATTTTAAAAGACTACCCACAAAATTTTCTTCTAGTATGAACTGCATACTGAGGCATTGTGGGAAATGAACAGGTAGATTTTCTTGCTGGGAAGAGAGTCTTGATTGTCCATTGACAAATACCATACGAGCTTGTTGTACGTGACATTTATAAAATAAAAATATTTTAGACTCCTTTTGATAATTCTTAGTTAATATATTAAATCAATATTATTCTTTAATCTAATTCTTAAAAGAAATCATTTTTTATAAGAAAGAACAATTTTCGAAAATATCAATGAAAAGAATTACAGTTAAAGTTATTGAATTTAATGAAAGTTATTTAATAAAAATATATTTAATATTTATTTGAATGTATTATATTTGAATATTTTTTTCTAATTTTCATTGTTTATGCTGTTTTTTTATTTTTTTTAAAAACAAAATTAAGAAATTCAGATATCTTTAATAATAATTAGATTTATCTAATATTTCGGAATAATAAATTTTAAAAAATAATTTTAAATAACAATCACTAAGTAATGTAAAAATTCATATTCAAAATAATATGAAACATAAATTTAGAAAAATTTGAAAACTGCGATTAAAAGCGAAATAGAGTAAAAAAATTAATCATAGAGTGAAATAATTTTTCATAATATTTACTGTATTAATAAAATAGGGAAAAGAAAAATGCCAAAATAAATATAATAGGATAATTAAACAAAATTAATATAAATGAATCGCATGCAGTAAATTTCAATGCAACATTTGTGAATAAATATTATTTGTTAAACATTAAATTAATTAATTTCATTAAAGGTTAAATTTATATTTTCTTTGATAAAATATTTTTAAGGAAAATTCATGTATTGCTGCATCCTAGCTCTAAGCGGTTACAGTTTAAAATGCACTAAGCCAAAAACGTAAAAACTTTCGTTAATAGACACTGGTGAAAATATTAGATTTTGCAATATGTGTAGCAAATTTTGTTTTTATGTTTCATTGGGAATGTGTGTTTTAATAAAAATGATTATTTATTACGGAAATGACACCCTCAAATTATTTATTCAGATGAAAATGTATTGAATTATTTTATTTTAGTCTTGATTTTTTGATTTGATATGTAACATTTCAGATAAAAATTTTTCTACTGAAGGCAACAATAATGTTGCTAGTTTTTATTTGTTCGTTCTGCAAAACATGGCTTTAAAAATATCCTGCAATGTGTGTTACGTTTAATTTATCATGGTATTATTTGTCCCTATCTATCATGCTGGTTTATGTAATCTGAAATTGGAAATTTTTTTCCCAAAATTTTTCTGTATCTTAAAGTAAAATATTTCTATAAACCTGTATTTCGTTTGATTCTAATATTAATAACTTGTGAAGTATTTGGTCATTAAAATATCACGGTGATTCTCTTCACAATCTTTAAGATTATTGGTTTATCTTTTTTATATAATGAAATAAACAACAAGTAATTATATTCTAGCGGACACTAATGGTAAAATCAGTTTGGCATCTTTTTTTAATGCCTTGATTGACATATATTGCAATTTATAAAATATTTCCAAGTATATGTGAACTATTTTAATTTTCATATCAGATATATAAGTTTTTGTGTGCTGACACACAAAGTTAATAAATGGACGGAACACAATCACAGTTAAGCCTAAATCTTACTCCTGCTCACTCTCACACTGTGACTTAAATTCTACTTTACTCAACTTCAATTTCCGACTTACTTCTATACACTTATTAATATTATCTGTGATAGTACTTCAAACAGCACATTTAAATTTCTTATCTTCTTAGTTTTCTTAATACGTATTCATCTTGAAATAATGAAATGGCATTTCTCTTCATTTTATCATAAATGCAAATAGTAATTTTATACATTTATGATTAGATTGATCGTGACAGTACATTAAACGTTTTTAATATTTAATTAAAATGAATGAAAATAATGTAAATTTTTAATTTTATATAAATGGTTATATAATTTAATTTTTATCTGAATAAGCATATGGTATTATATGTATCTTTTAATTTTATCTGAGTAATCATCTGTGTAATTATAGCTCTTCAGTTCAATTTTCTATGAGTGTAAATCATTATTCTCTACATTTATAGTCAGGATGATATCTTAAATTAAACTTTTCAAGTATACAATTAAAATTAATGATACGAATATGAATTTTTTTAATTAATTATGTCAGTTAAATTTAATTTTTATCTGAATAAGGATCCGTAATTGTATGTTTATCTGCCATTTTAATAATGATAATGAATGAAGACTTTTTATCGGTTTCATAAAATAAAATACTCTTTTGATTTAAATAAACCCTTTCTCTTAAAAATCAGTTTGTTTCACTAGTGATTTTAATCTTACTTTAAACTAATTCGATTTAAAATATTAATCTTCTGGTATATATATATATAAACTAAACTCCATGGCACGACAGCCCATGTGAGTCAAGGCCTACAGTGCCCATAACTGTTTTCATGACCGAGGGCCCTGGGGTGCGCAGCATATGTCCCAGTTAGGTGGTCAGCCTAACGTAAGACCCCCAGTGTTTAGTTCCCAAGCATGTTTGGTACTCAGTTAATCGATCCAGCATGAAGGGATGAAAGTCTGAGTCAAGCTTGCCCAGCCCGAGGATCGAACCTCGGACCTGTGTCATGGGAGCGTGAAACGCTGCCACTAAGTCACCGGGCTTCATATATATATATATATATATATATATATATATATATATATATATATATATATATATATATATATATATATATATATATATATATATATATATATATATATATATATATATATATATATATATATATATATATATATATATATATATATATATATATATATATATATATATATATATATATATATATATATATATATATATATATATATATATAATGATTTTGGTAAGAGGGAAAATTTATTGATAATCATTCTGATAGGCAGTTATCATACATAGTATTTTTATGAGCTATAAATTTTAATATATGTTTGAATCAAAATTTACCGCTTAATTTTAAACTAATTTGGCGTAAATAAAGGCAAAAATCTGTATTTAAAATTTTTTTCTTTCATATTAATGTAACATATTATTTTAAAATATTACCTTTATTTTCACTAAGGAGCTCTTAATTTAAATTTTTAATTATCTTTCATCTCAAATTGTTTCGAATGTCATTTATTTTGTCATAAATTTAAATTGTTTCAATATATTGAAAAATGTAGGATTTACACAAAGTTTTTGTATTTTGTAGATATTTAACACACAGATTCAACAATGAATTCCTTTTTAAAGTATATCATGAATGAAGTAATTTTCTTTTAAATTATTTTTAGTATTTGACTATATATTTATAAGTGCAAAGTATTAGTTTAACACACACAACTGTTTTCGTAAATTATTTTTAAGTGTTACATTAATGCTTTTTCTAATTGAGATTTCCAAAAATATTTGCTGAAAGCATTTTTTTTATTGTTACTTTAAAATATTTAAACTATGACTAATATTATAATGGTAAATTCAAATTTGCCTAAAAAAACTGATATTATAATGTTAAAATTCAAATTTGCCTAAAAAAACTGATATTATAATGTTAAAATTCAAATTTGCCTAAAATTAATCTTGAAATATAAAATTCTATTTTTTAAATTAACATGCGCTATCTATCATAAAATGAGTCATAATTCTAATGAAATAACTTCAAGTTATTTTGCTAAATAAAATACGTTAAAAATATTTTCGTGTCTATTAAATTGAGAGGAATATTTTTCAGTTATTTAAATGGTTAAGTTTAATTTTCTAAGCAGCGATATATTAAATATATAGAATAAAATTTTTTTGTCAAATCTTGTGCTCTCATCTTTAATCGCAATATTTTATAATTATTCAAATAATTAATAGAATTTGACTATGTTCTAAAGAAAATTCATTTTTTACCCAGGAATCAATCATAGTTAACTATGCTTTTGCTCTTAATTGTTATATTTATGAAATCAATTGAAATATGTAAAATGATGCCCAAAAAAATTTAAACTTGTTAGGTTGATACATACTATGAGTTCTGTTAAAAAATATGTTTGAAAACAAGAAAAAGTATGTGAGCGATTAATTTCAGACACATATAGGTATTATAGAGCAGATTTCTTTGTTTTATTTTTTTCATTGGGTAAATGATACCGCAAATCATTTACTTTGTGAAAATAATTTGAAATGATTGTTGTGAACCGAGTTCTAACCACCGCTAAAAACAGTTGAGCTTGTTGATAGTCAGACCATTTATTATCGATGCTTTTAAAGCGAGTTGTGCGAATATAATAAATTCTTTTTAGTAGTTTTTATTAGTTATATTGAAAGGAAGGTATTAAGAACCAGATCTATGGGCCCGTAAAGGAACAGGGTTGCTGACAAACCAGATATAATTTTGCATTGTATAGGCTGTATAACCAGCCCTAGATTATCAAAATCAACAGGCTAAGATGGCATGGCCATGTCTGGAGAAGCCGGGAAAACAACCCCACTAGAATATCAACGTTTAAGAGCCCCGAAGAATCAAGTGCCCAAGGTAGACCACCAACAAAGTGGCTAGTTGACACTGAAAATGACATCAAGATACTGAAAGTTAGGAACTGGCAAAGTGTCGTCGGAACAGACTGGGCTGGAAAAAGCGTGCTGTAGAGGCAGCTAAGACTTGTAATAGTTACGCTGTTAAAGAAGAAGTAGTTAAATAATTTATGAAAAGGTGATTTTTATATGAATAACATTTATAAGGTAAAACTTGTGATTATTTTTTTTGCAGTTATGGCTAATTCGAGAAGTGGATGTCAAGACTGTCATAGCACGCTTTTACAACAAAAGAAGTGCTCCATAACTCAATGTAGCTGGATAAACAAGAGACTCTTATGTTATTCAAAGTGTCATAACTGCTTAACTTGTGCAAAAATAAGATTGTAGTCACATAATTCAGCAAGATTTATATTGGTATTATTTCTTTTGCTATTGACAATGTATTCTTCTTCTGTAGCCTGTTGCAGGCCAGTCTCTCTGAAAGTTTCCTCCATCGGAAACTACTCGCTGCCATAGATCTCCAACGATTGAGTCCAATTTCTTTTAAAGTTTTCTCAACCATATCAATCCATCTGGTGCTTGATCTACCTCTTTACCTTTTTCCGTCAATTTTTTGAAATAGGACTTTATATGAATGGTTTTCAGAAGGTATTATTTATTTTTATAACTCAACAGTTTATTTACATGTATTGTTGCGTTTTAAGATTGTAGTACATGTGCTGTTACTTACGATTTCACATGCTTTAACTTTCATTGTAATGTCTTTTAAAGGGGGTTGGGTATCCTTAATGCATTTATTTAAAATTTTAAACAATTTTCTCACTTGTTAAGCACATAAATTAATCATATTTGAAAATATAAAAGAGGAAAGTCTTTTGCTCAATTAGAAAAATATTAGTGACTTTAAAATATTTACTAGTTTTTTCATTTTTAATGTTTTTTGAACTATAGTTTTCCAAAAAATAATAGTGAATTTAAAATTTTTATTACTTTTTGTTTTTAATGTTTTTAAATTTTTTTATATTACATCATGGCTTATATTTAAAGAAATACATGAGTTCTCATAATATAAAGAAAAAAATATTGAATTAAGAAAAATTTATTCTTTTAGAAATTTCAACAAAAAAGCATGGAAAATTTTTAAATTTTCACATTTGAGGATTTTATGAAACTATTTTTAATACAAGGAAAAATAAAAAATATATATCGATTTCGTATAGTTAAAATTATGTATACTGAATACAATACTTAAAAAACCTTAGTATTTTCAATTTGTTCAAAATCTTAAAAGAGCTCACCTCAGGCTCGTAGATTTGTTTCGCTCTGAGCTTCCCTTTAAAATGTAAGTTATTTCTGCTTAACCCTCATAGGTAAAAAATAAACATGTGAGCTGTTAAGATTTTATTATTAAATAAAAATAAGCTTATAAGAAATTTTTTTGAAAAGATGATAAAAGTAAAAAATTGGAATTGCTTAGAATCGTATTTTGAGTAAATAAATGTTTAAGAGTTTGCTTTTTTTTAAAATTGAGAAAGTATTAGATTTTTTGGTTCTGAAAACACCTTGATTATAAAGTATGATATAAAAAGAAAGTATATATATATATATGGAATGGGTGATCGGTTAACGAACATAATCCGTTACAAGACGATGTTCGCTATCTGAATTGTTAGTTAACCGATCATCAATTTACCATAGATTTTTTTTGTGAAATCCGGTTAATTTGTTCTGTAAACCCTAAATTAAAAAAGGATGTATAATTTCTTAATAAGTTTATTAAAAAAATAATATATAGTCTTGCATATTATTTTTTGTTTATGGGGCATTGAAGAACATCCCCAAAGTCGATTGTTTTTCTCTCTTTTTTAAGACTTTCCGGAAGTGACTTGATGGCATTGTTATTATAAATATCCTTGATCTTACTGATATCAGCTTGATTTGGGTGCTATTTTAAGACCATTACTCTCACATTCTCCCACTTCTTCAACGAATAAATAAGGGGAGAAGGTGCTCAAAAGGAAATCAGTTTTGATTTTGAATGAAATCAAAACCAGAACTGATGGTCTAATTTGGCTATAAATATTTTATTAAAAACAAAAGTTTCCCTGTATAAAGCTTTGAAGTTTAATAGGCAAAGAACCTTATCCAAAAGGGATGAAAAACGATTTTTGTACCGTTGTACCAATCTGACACAATAATTCTTTTTTATTTATTTTTTATGGGTAAACAAAATACTTCTGTTGCCGCCTTATAAAATACTAAAATGTACAGAAATTAAAAATAAGATGAAGAGGAAACATAGAGGTCGCTATATACCGACAGCCCAGAAGTATTCGTTAGAATTCGTTTTATTTCGTTATCCGAATATGTGTTCCTTGTCCGAACACAAAAATCTATCCTGAAAATGTTCGTTTACCGATCACCCACTGTAATTTTATTTTCTTGGGATAGCTTATTTCTTGTGAATCCAAATAACGTAGTTAAAAAAGAAGAATCCACACATTACTGTATAAATACCAGTTTAAAATTAAAATCTTTATGCTTGACCCAAAAATAATTGCTACCTTTACAAAGAAGGCGACTCATGTCTCGACTTTCTACTGGCTACTTGAAGAGTATGATCTTTGAGGACGGTGAAAGAAAACCACCAATATGCCCCAAGTGCGACAATGCTCCGTTTTGCCCGCAACACATCTTGAAAATGCTTGGGGTTTTCTCGTGAGGAGGCTGTGAAAAGTCCACATCTGCTTTTGGACTTTGGCTGTCTTTGATCTCATGGATCTGGTCTAGTGAAACTAGACCAGATGGGGATTAGTCCCACCCCCACAAAGAAGGCAAATGACATCAAGTATCCAGTCCACTCAAGTTAGAATCTGAAATGTCCAAAGAAAAAATTTACCATATTCTTCAAACTGACCTCTTATTTAAACTGTCCGGTATTAATCTTGTATTGAAAACTACTCGAGAGAGTGACCAGTCCCTCCTCAAAGTGGCTAATAATCCTTCTCTGGAAAAAGTTGTTTTATCCTGTGATGTATTTAATCGTGCCTGAAATACGGAGATGAAAAGCATATCTTGCATTTATTCAATATTCATTGTTTATGAATGTCAATATTTGGTCGTATAATTCAGAAATAAGGATTCAATTAAAAGTATGAATGCTTCCCAAGCGAATGCGAATGTGAATGTTGTAATTCAACAACAAACGACTTTCTTTAGATTTCGGATTAAGGTAATACATGTTTAAATTTTTTCCACGAATAAATCCATTTAGAAAAATCAACTTTAGAATATATTTTGATTTTTTTTCATTTATGATTAATATTACTGATAAAAACATACAATTTATATTTTAAAATTTCTATTCTTTTTCACACGTAAAAACTGTTTGATTATCGTTGCTTTTCTTGGGAAAATAATATATATATATATATATATATATATATATATATATATATATATATATATATATATATATATATATATATATATATATATATATGTATATATATATATATATATATATATATATATATATATATATATATAATAACATATATTTGTTAAAATTAATTGATTTATCATTTAAATTACCGAATCATTTGATGATATTAAACTTCTATACAATAAAAGATTTCATGCATTTTCAGGAGTTTCTCTTAATATACTAAATAATCTTTTGACAAGTTAATTAAATTAATCACAACAATAAATTAATTATAACATTCTCCTACTTTATAAGTGTACTCATTCCCTTTCAAGCAATATTCTTTCCATTCATATAATTTTTTAAAAACTTGATTTGATGGAAAAAATTCGATTTTTTCCACTGAGTCTGTCATATTTAAGACTCCAGACGTATAATTAGTAATTAGAATAATTCACAGTATATATGTTTCAGGGATAACTAAATAATATCCACTAGCTTTAAAAGTACAATTTTAAAGAATTTCTAATTAAAGCATATGAGCGAGAAATATAAATGTCTTCGCAAAAGAAATGAACTAAAATTGCATACGACCGTTTTATTTTTAGTATAGTTTTACTACTTTAATAGATTTTATCTCTAAAATTACATTTCAAGGAATCTTTGATTAGAAGTGAATTCGTAATTAGCATAAAGTAATTTCAATCAAAGACTATCCGTCATTTTTTGTTATATTTTTTATTTGTCAGTATCGTAAAATATAAATATCATTTATCCTATTTTTGTCAGACAGGATCCATGTATCGCCTATATCCTTTGTTTAAGCCAATCACTCCTAATGTGTCAAGGGAGTCTCACACCTATAATGGTAGTGATTGGTGTGATGCAAACAAACTAAAATGGGCCGCAGGTGCAATGGTCGTTGCTCAATAATCCAATCTTTCTTTGTTAGCTAAGCCTTTGATAGAGATCCCGGATAACTAGCTTAACATGTAAATCAATACGTTTCGCATTATTGTTATTGCATATCATATTTTCTAAAACAGTATTTGCTTAGAGATAATACTTTCTTTTTACTATTTATGTGCATTTAAATTATCAGAATAATTAACTTTGGCAGAATAAATGTTCTTAGCTATTTTTTAAAATTTTTGCTTCTTTTTTCCCGAACGAATCAGAATTTTTTAGAATGGTAAATTCTTGAATGTATTCCATATGCATATAAAAACTATTTGAACTGTCTAGGTATAAATCTTTCTGAAAGATTATGAAAATGAATGTGAAATTAACAGATTCTTAAAGCCGCTCAAAACAAACATTGAGAATCTTATGTTAAATTTTGGGGTTCGTTTGTCGCTCAACGGTCATTTTTTGCACACTAAGGCTAATTAGACCGGAACCTACGGTTTAAAGTGGATTCCGAACCACTACAGACATCCATGCCCAAGGTGGGATTCGAACCCACGAACCGAAGACAAGAGCGCTAACCATTCGGCTTCCAGCTCAGCGTTAAATTTAGGGGGAAATATTTATATTGGTCCCATATCTTAAGTTTTAGTAGAATTTTTAAATTTAGTTTTAAACTGATTTAAAAGTAAATGCGATCTATTTTTCTTGCCTTAATAAGTTCTTTTAACATATTGCATTAGAGCTAGAAAGAAAAACAATTTGAGATATTTATGTAATAATTAGACAGTTTTGGCATTTTGGCAGATTTGGCAGACATACGGTGGATAAACATTCAATTTAATATCTGTTAATGATACTATGAACTCCAACATAAAGATCCAAATTCCAAATAATGTTTTCTTATCCAATGTTCCCTTTTTTAAAACTAATATTCAAATATTGAATACAAAATGTGAATAATTGAAGTCATTATAATTTTTCACTGCGTACAAATAAATAAAAAAATAAGACTTTTGGTATTGCATGAAAAGTTGTAGTCATTTATTTCTAGTTTTTTATACAATTAATTATATAATTTGTTTGTTAATTTTTATGTGATGTTTTCCCGTAATTTTGATTTTTTTGTGCATTTTACTATGACATAGAATTTTAATTATAATAACTACGGGCATTTCAATAAGTATTGAGATGATCTGTGTATATTTGTGTACAAACGAAATTTTAGATTTGAACATTTTTGTTTAATTTTGTCAAAATGCGTAATAAATTCAAGTTTAATTTTAATGTTTTTGTTTACACATTAACAAAGTGAATATAATAAAAAAATTGTTATTGAAAATAACAATAAATGAATTTTCAATGGGTAAATTTAATTTTCACTTGTAAAAGGATTCTTTTTCACTTCTCTCCAAAGACATAAAAAGCGCACAAGGACACATCTTAATGACTTCAGTAATTAGCTTTTATTGTATGGCTGCTTTAAACTCTTCGGACGGTATATTATTATTACATCGACCTCATGAGTCATTGACATACTTTATAACTAGGACACTTAAAAATCCATAGTAAAAATAAGTATTACCCCTCATCACTTCCCTTCATTAAGTTTTTCCAAATTAAGACAAGAAATAATTACTTATCAAACATATGGTTTTTATGGGGTCGCAAAATCTTCTCCTGCAGATCAATACCTATTTTCATTCGAATAAATAAATTAATTACCAAACAATCATGCCATTTGAAGAGAAGCATGGCCTATCATTTTTCATGCATTAATAAAACATGCTTATCTTGAACAATTAGAATAAAGTATATATTCGAGAGATAAAATCTTAACATACTAAAAATATGTAACTCCACTGATATAAAACAAAATCAAAGTTTCATCGGCATGATATATACATTTTTAACCATGAATAAAATGAATCTACAAATGAAGCTCTTATTTTTAATATTTCTTATACTGATGATTCTTAAATTTTATAGAAATAAGACACGACCTCTGAACTTGTTTTCAGAGACATCTGGATACTATTTGACACTCGTGCCTCTATACAGCACCTGTCTCATTGGACGACCATTGGGGATAAGACAAGTTTGAATATTTTAGACCTTGTGACACGACTTTCTACTAAACATTGTATACATTTTCAATGGGTTCCTTCCCATGTTGGATTGAGTGGTAAAGAAATTGCAGAATTGCCAAGTCTGCCACTGCTGACACCTTGCAGGGCAACGCTATTCTAACGTTTTTGGAAATCTCCACTAGTAAAAAGATGGAATTAAACGCAATTTGGAGAGATACACCTACCTACTCTTGGTACTTTGGGAAAAAACCTCATTGGTACCAGCTCAGTATCCTTATGATACAACAGACTGCTCTTTCACGTTTTTTGAGTGGCCGCATTAGGTCCCTTTCTTTTCAACAGGGCCAGAAAGTCTTTCTGGAGTGTCACTGGTGCAAGGCTGATCAGGCCTCCCCCAGACATATTCTTGACTGTCTGAATTTTACTGTGAACGAGGTTTTGGAGAATCCTATTTTATTTTTCGACTTTTTAATGATTTTTGGTTTTATGAAGATGGTTTAGCTTAGCTACACCATCTGGGATTAGAAACAACAACACAATAAATGATGGCAATATTTCTTATCGTCATTATTAACAAGAAATGTAAATTTGTAAACATAACTTTCTCGTCATATTTTTTAAAAAATAATTTTTGTAATTGTAATTTTTGAAAATTTTTCATATAAATAAAACATACATTTAAAAAAAAATTATGAAAATTTTAGAAACGTAATGGTCTTGCGTAAATCATAGTCTCAATTATTTATTATCGCACGTATTTAAAATTTATTTCTTATTGTGACAAATAATGCTTTATGTATTATATTTTGAATGATGATTTTAAAATATTAATATTAAAAATGAATAGAAAGATAGAAATAACACGAGAAGAAAGGTAAAAACGACACTGGATAATTTTTTTTATCATCTATAGTTTAAATATATAAAAACTTGCCCGATAAAAATTTTTGGACTTTTTTTGCCATTTAAAATGATAAAGGTCTTATATTTAAGTACCATATGTGTTAGAATACGAAATCAAATTATTCATATTCTGGCTTTACTCATCCTCCACTAGGCATATGCGTCAATTATCTTCACTTTGATATTTACCTCTCTTGTAATCCATTATTAATAAAGCAATTATGGATTCAAAGCGAAGTAAAAAATAGTAATTACAAAGACTTTGTTATACTTTGAAAGTATTTATCTTATGATTTTTTCAAAGTATAATAAAGTCTGTGTAAATACTATTTTTTTACTTTGCTTTGAATCCGTAATTACTTGATTCTTAGTTGATTTGTTTGTAGGTACTATGTAAATTATATTCCAGTTTAAATGTACGTAAACAGCTTTTACCACTATATTGCTTCATGTAATTCATTATTGACATTTAATTGATGAAAAAAGTATATGGAAAATAGCTGTCCATATTTAATAATTGAATTTTATTCGCATTAATTGACAGTTAAATTATAATAACATCACCGCTAATGCATTATGACTCTTTTAACATCTTCATCCATGGTGAAATTATTTAACCATGTTATTTTCAAAATAAGTTGTTTAATTTGCTCAATGCATATTTTCAATGCTAATGGCATTAGATATATCAAATTTGAAATGTAATCTTTTTATCTGTATTAAACGCATGGAATTGTAATTTATTTTATACTACAGTCAATATGCATATTAATATTATATGCAATGCTTAATGACACATGAGTTCTTTAATTAGGATTGTTTGATAAGATTTCTTTAATTATATTGAAAAAATTATCATCCACATGAGTTTGTACAGTTTTTCTTGAGATCTATTTATAAAATGGCATATTTACTATAACTATACTATATATTTGTTCTTATATATGGTATAATTATTAATTGTATTATGTTCTTGTTGTTATTTGACACTGGGACAAGCCAAGTTAGCTAGCCAACGGCTATGCGAAGTTATGTCAGAAGGGTGCGTCTTTTGTTTAATCAGATCACCACGAAAGTAAAAGTACGCTTTGCTCTAGGACTCCTCTGATAGATGGCACCACCAGAGGATCCACTCCCTCAATTTTGACTTTGATCTGGAGGGGGAGAAAATTTTCTCCTGACCATTACACCCATGGTAATTGATAAATGATCGATCACATTACTTTTGGTTCGATTTAACGAGTACTATATCACATGTACTCGGTGGGTTTTTAGCGGCGTTGGAAACTGAACCCAGCCCTTCCGGACTGAAGGCCGATGCCCTAACCGTTAGGCTACCACGGCCCTACTTGTATTACACCCTATATATAAATATATATACCTATAAATGAAAGAACCTCTTTCATTTATATATCAAAGAACATGTTTTTCACTTCATTGTGATATGCTTAGGTGATTTTCTAAATATATTAATACATATTTATGTATGAAAAATATTTTATATATTATATTTATACTTCTTTCTGGGAAAAAACAGCTATCATACACAGTAAAATCTTGATTTAAAATACTTCGTTATCAAAGCTCTGTCACAGATGATAATTAATTGCTCCAAAACAGTTTTTAGCATTGCAGTTTTTTGTAATTTCTCATGAGAAAAACATGTCTGTGGTGAATAACATGTTTAACATTATCACTTGAAAATATTTTTTATATTAGCCGTTTATTTCAAAATCAAAAGAGAATTTATTAAAATTTTGTCATCACTTAAAATACATAAATATTCTAGATTAAAGCATATATTAGCATTTTTATGTATTTTTATTTTATATTTTGGCTATTTAATACACGATGTTTGCTTTTTAAATAAATTTTCACTTTATTTGTGTAATTCTAAAGATGTATGTTGAGCATTCATTTTAATAATGATCTTAAAACTGCATTTTTTCGAGTATAATGTACTCAGTGACAAAAATTTATTGCTGTCAATTATGATAAAAGACATTAATAGATATATTTAATTTCATATATTTTCATAGCCACATGAATAGATTTACTATTAGCTAGGCATTTTAATCTTCATAAAACCTATCAATATGATGGTCTCTAAATAATTATCTTGAAATATGCCAACTTTTGTGTGTGTAATTTCACAACCATTTTTTCTTATTCATATATTTTATGTAATTTAAATTAAAAAATGAAAATTAATGCACATTATTAACAAAAATAAATATCACATGAAGTGATAAATTACTGAAAAATTTTGTGAAAAATATATTAATAAAATATTTATCACCTAGGTTATAATACAGATTGTGCATACAGTAGAGATATTTCTCAAATAAATTTAGTAAGAATTCAACGTAGGTGAACTTTGTTATACTGACATATTTTCTTAGTTATTTGCAAATATTTTTAATCAGTAAAATTCTTGTTTGATAAGAATTAGTAATTACATTTTTAGATTAAAACTATTAATAAAGCATTTGAAAAATAATATAACAGAATTTAATATATAACAGAAAATATGTAATAGAAGATAACATAACACAATTTAATAAAGAAATCAAATGATCTTTAAAACTAACAATGATCAAATAATTGAAAATGAATATCTTTCCTATCAAATGTTTTGGTATATTTATTATATATAATTATTTTTTATGAAATTTAATTTTTATAGTTGTGTGAATCTAATTTTTATTATATTTGCGTATCCACGATGTATCCCACATTTGGAGTTTTATTAAGTGTTATCATATCAAATTTAATTTCCCGTGTTTTCAATACAAGATAATATATAATACAACATTGAAGCATAGCTGATAAGTACTTTCTTCTCAATGTACTTCTTGTGTTTGCTTCAAATTGTGAATCTTATCAGTTTTCTTATGTATTTTCAATTAAAAGTTGCCAATTTTTTTAAATTGTCAATTTTTTAATGTTAAAAATGTCCATGTCTTAATTAATGAATAAGTACTACATTATATTCCTAGTTTATGTTCACTTAATTTTGAGACATATTTATATGTTTTATTAGTATGACAATTTTTCTGCTTTATAATTACAAAATTAAAAGAATATAAAATTAGATTATTTTAGACTTCTGGTATAATAGTTAATTTTTACACCTTAACTATTACCAAAAGGTATTTTTTATTTAATAGTATTTTTCCAAATTTATAAATATACGGATAATTTTCTAATATCTTGATATATGTAGAATGTACGAGTAAGTCTCATCCCTTAACTTTGAAACACAACACCTATGATCATAAAAAAATTGTGAAAGAAATGACTTTGTATGATATGGGAAGATCTGCCCAATACTTAAGAGTGAAATTTAGAAATTAATGATTTTATCTCGAAGTCTAAATGAGATACATTGAAAAAGACAAATATTTAGTTTTAGTTTTTTACCAGTAGTTAAATTAAGTAATTTCTTGTGCCAAGTTATATATATATATATATATATATATATATATATATATATATATATATATATATATATATATATATATATATATATATATATATATATATATATATATATATAAAACAGCATACAGAATGCATTTGGTTTTTGTGCAAATTCCAACGCTGTTACATCATGAAACTCATCAAGAACATCCTTACATTACTCATCATGAACAAAGGAGATACATTGTGTACACTCGATAAATAAGATACTTTCGAGTGTAAGATTCACTCGAGAAACATATTGCTTATTGTAATTGAAATATTTGATAGAAGATATAATTGAGTATTAATTATAAATGTGTCTATTGACAATTAATTGCTGCTTTCATCGTGCTTCATGATGTAACTTTGTTCATGCGCTTTGACTTTGTTGGCACTTGATTATTGTGCTTTGACTTTGTTGGGACTTGACAACTGTGCTTTGACTTTGTTGGCTCTTGACTAATGCGATTTGATTTTGTTGTGAGTCGACTACTGCGCTTTGTCTTTGTTGGGACTTTACTAATGAGCTTTGTTGGGACACAAGCTAATGCCCTTTGAACGCATTTTTCTTATAATTTCTGTGCACAAGGTATAATTTAATATTGGACCAATGCTGACTTACAATTTTTATTTTCCTTTATGTGATATTGTATTCGAATTAGTACCGCTACCTTCCGAATTTCACCATTAGAAGGATAACAAGTCTATTTAGTTGCGTTTAGTCATTTTCCTATACCTAGGCGTCTTTTTATTTAACCAGATCAGTTAGTGATTCAAAGTTTAGGAGTAAGATAGAATCTTAGTTGTAGGAATTTATATATATTCTGTTATATATATTCTAAGTTAAGTTTTCAGGAGATTGATTCAATGGCTTCTTATGCAACATAATGCTTGTCATAGTGACTGCAATTCTGTATTTAGTTCATAATTTTTAATGGTATTTTAAAATATATATTTGACTAGGAAGCATTTATGGAAAGTTATGTATTAGTATAGCATAGTATTGAGCCAAGAATTTGTATAAAAATGTCAGCAATTACTGTGCATTTAAGTCTGTATATCATTTACAAGTATTTACAGTATTTTATTTTTTTAACACTTTTCGTGATTCTGATTTTAAAATTGCTTGTAAGTAGAACCTTTTACGAAAAAATGTTATAAATTAAGGAATAAAAATTACTTGTTGTAGTTATTTTGTAAATTTTACGTATTTAATTGTATGCTATTTGTGATTTATTTCGCGTTTAAGTTTTATCACATACTGTTATCACATACTTATTATTCTAATCATTTTTTAAATTCTGCATAAAGTGTGTTCTATGCTGCGCAATATCTTTTATATTTCTAATTTTCTTAATGTTGCAGTATCTTTGCAGTGTATATATATATATATATATATATATATATATATATCGCAGTTTTAAATACATAAAAATAATATTTTTAATTTAACATTACATTAGAATATTATAATTAAAACACGGAAGTATATAAATCTGACATTTTCTCCAAACTTTGCATTTTATCACAAAACCTCCTATCAATAATTATCTTTCAAAAAGTATTCTGTAACTCATATGATATTTCTTTCTGTGAAATAATCAATTTTCATTTAGTATTTGAAATAGATACTTTCTGTTGTTTTTTGAAGAATTGATAGCTCTTTCACCAAAAAAAGGTTTTTTCCGCTATTGATTTGTCGTTCTTTTTCCGAAGAAGATATAGAGTGATTGCTTTTGATAAATAAGTCTTGATCTTTAATTTCCGGTGGAACTCGTTTCCGCTTCTCTTTAATATAGAAGAAAAGAATTTTAGAAGAGGTCTCTGTGGAACGATCTGAGATTCTTAAAAGATACCACGATAAATAACGTAGATTTGGACCGATTCCAAGCAAATATTAGATACTTTTATGAAAAAATTAATTTGCATCACTTTATATTTTCACTTACATATTGCATTAGTAAAAATTTATGAATGAAGAAAAGCAAGTAACTAACGATAAAATTTAATTATTTACAGAAAAATTCCAAATCAAACAATAAGAAATAAAAAATATTTGTTTTTGAAAATAAATTTTTTGGTACTGATTTTAAATTCTAATTTTCATTTTGTTAAGTAAAATATATTTGCTAATGAATAATTACTTGTAGAGTGATTCCATTTATGTTTGTAAATAGATTTTTTTTATCCTTTGAATTTTCATTTCCTCAAATTTTTATTCCAATAACTCGATTTTTATTTACGCCACATTATAATTTTGTTATTCCTTGAGAAAACTACCAGTTTTTCACTGAAATTGTCATCCCAAATGTAAAGGAATGTTCAGATACACAAGCATCCAAAAAATTGCTTTTAATAGAAAACTTTATGATGTTAAATAAAAAAGAAATTTAACATCGTAAAGTATAAAAATGTTCTTGTGATACCCAATATAAATTGATTAAGTTATTAGAAGTTTTAGTAAAGGGAAAAACTCGATATGTATAGTAATAACCTTGATTTCTGGCTGAATTATTTGAATACTCAAAACTATATTTTTCTTATGAATTAAAAAAGAATAGAGTTAATTATTACATATTTTTAAATTGAAAAAAATGTAACCCACTGAAATGGTAAAATTAACTACATACGTGTATTATAATTATGAAAAACAAAAATATCATAAATTAAATTTCATATAATGTATCAAATATCGATTTTTTTCTACATATATTACTTTAAGCTTGTGGCATCAATTGAACTAGATTGTCACTTACTTTGAGCTAAAATCAAAACAAAAATATTTACCACGTTTTTCTTCTTGCTTTGATAATAGTTGCGAGTTTTTTAATCATCAACATTATACAACAGTGGACATGATGGTAAGCCATCATGATATAACATTATATACAGGTGACATATGTGAGTCTCGGACAACCTCCCACAGTTAAGAAATTTTGATGTATATTGGTGGAAGTCTCAACCTCTCTCTCAATTGCAAAGTAGATGTTCTCGTCTGGATTGAGGTCAGGTGTCCTTGATGGTTAGCTTGCAACATCCTTGATGATAAACATATCCAGCTTTGTGGAAAGTTTATTCAACAATTCCGATATAATTTGGGAACTATAACTTGGTGTGGGATCTTACTGAATTTCTATAATATCTATAGAGAGCAATCGAAAACAAATGTAAACTACCGGATGCTTATTTAGTGTATTCGAATAACGGTTAATTTCAGAAATAGACTTGGACATTCTTCTGAGAAAAATACTATCTCTGCTATCTGCTAGCTTGAAGAATCTTCTGCACGCAGAAAGGATCAACGTGTATCTGACACACACACACACACACACACACACACACACACACACACACACACACACACACACACACACACACACACACACACACACACACACACACACACACACACACACACACACACACACACACACACACACACACACACACACGCACGCACGCACGCACGCACGCACGCACGCACGCACGCACGCACGCACGCACGCACACACACACACACACACACACACACACACACACACACACACGCACGCACGCGTGCATAGTACGGAAATTATATAACTGAAATGAAAAAAAAATTTTTCGAGTAAAAAATTCATTTCAGTCACATGAAAGCTTTCCGTTTCCGAAATTACTGAATACTTTGATTAATTACTTTGATTAAGGAAAAAATTAAACTTTAATTGTAATTTTGAAATTATTACTTAATTGCATTTAGAGAGAGAAATGTATTGTGTAAATAAATAAACAAAAATCCCTCACTAATAAATAAAAAGATATTAATAGAACATTTTGTCATTACTTGAAAACTAATGCGAACAAGTAGAATTTCTTTTTATAAAATTATCCCATTTTTAATGAAATATGCAGATGAAATTTAATCCACGTGAATCATTTTACATATATGTTTTATAATTTTGATAGGCACAAATAGCGTATATTTGGTCGCTGTGAATTGGATAATCCAGCAATTGTGTGAAAGTGGATGTTTGAATACCCGTCTTGTATTGCCTTCTGGAAGAACTTTTAAAAAATCCTTTCCTCTCTGAAGAAATCCTCTTTGAGATTTCATCCTTGCAATCTCAAAGAGGAAATTAAAGGATTTCATCCTTGAAGGAATATCTTGTTATTCACGTGCCACAAAGGAAAAGAAATCAAGAAAACTTCTACACACCCATCCCTATAAATTTGCAGCCAGAAAGCATAGCTCAAGTTCTATCATCAATTGATTGATAGCGGCTGAGCTTGCAGTAAGAATTTTTCACTCTGATGTTACTCTTGAGTTTGGTAATTTTTTTTAAAAATTATACTTTCAGTGACATAATTACGGTTAAAAACTTAAGGAAGGAGTATTTTAGTGGTTTAAAATACAAAACTTTTTACCTCACAATATGTAAAACAATACATTTTTTTCTTTCGCATTGAATGCAGAATAAATAATATTTTTTTCTCAAAGGTCATGTTATTTTTGGCAGTCAAATTACCACTTTTCCCTTTACTATGATGTATATTATGCGTGGGAAGTTCTTTAGATGGGCATCTCTATGAAAGATTTAGATGGCAGGCTTATATACAGGTGATTGTTCTCCCTGGAATATTTTTTTGCTTAAAGTGAATTTAACTGTTAAATATTCCTCTGCGTAGGATGTGTAAAAAATCATTTGAGTAAAAAACTTGGCATATCAAAATCTTAGCTGTTGCAAACATTTATTTTGTTCATAATCAGTATTTATTGAAACTTCTAAAGAAAGTTATTTTTATGTTACTAATGTAATATTGATTGTAATGGAAAAGAAATATCAACTGAATCGAGAAGAATTATTTTAACTATTAAATAGGAAAATAAAATTATTTGATTTTCTACTGATTCTTTGTATTTTGCTTAAAAAAATTCTTTGTAATTTTAATTATTTTAAAAAGACACTTAAAAGATGAAACTAACTTCATTTATTGAAAAGAAAAATTTTTGTATTATGAGAAATCATTGTCTTATTTCTTTATAAAGCATTTGTAAAATTTTCTTTTACAAACAGAGGAATTTACTTTTTAAAAATTTATCCACAAAAATCTTTAAAATTAGACTTTTAATTCAAAACTGAATTTATCGAAATTTTATTTAAAACATATAACAATAGTGAACACATTAATTTAAATTTTATTTACTGATTTCTTATATTTATTCTCAGTTTTACTCTTGAAAGAAAAAAAAACCTCTGAGGATTCTGAAAAAGTTATCATTTTTGACATTATAAAAATGAGACGAAATTTGAAAGTGTGCTTCAGTTCCTGTACCATCAGACATTTTTCACAAGAGTAAACTTTCTTTAAGTTAACCGTTGTCTGAGAATCTTCAGGTTAAAAAAGCTGCTTTAAAATGTCCAGCTTTAAAACGTTAGCTGCTTTAAAATGTCATGCTTCAAAATGTAAAAAGTATAGAAATGGAATTTTGAAATATATAGAAGCAAATTTTATCTGAGTATTTATAATGCACATTCATTTACTAATTCTCGAAAATATAACATGAAATAACACCATAAAACAAGAAAAAATTGATTTCCAGTATGTTCTTTAGGTAGGAAAATTTTCCTAATAAATCAAACAATTTCTTAATAATTCTCTTTTATAGTTTACTTTCGGGTTATTTTAATATTTTGTAAGAATTATCGTTCATATAAGTATATTATTTTTAGAAGCCCAAATGCATAAAATGATTAAATCTTAAAAAAACTTAACATTTAAGAAACTATTTAAAATATATGTGATTTTAAATAGTAATCATTATTTAAGGAAACTTATGTAATGTTTTATTTGTTAAGAATATTTATAGAAACAAAACACAAACTGTTTTAAAAATACATGGTGAACTTGCAGTTATTAATAAATAGTCGATAGTAATTAGTTTCTACTAGAAATTTTGGAATTTTATGTACAATGAGAGAAATGAAATGCATTAAACAACTGTCCAAATGAATGTTGTTGACAAAATTAATTTTGTGTTTTTTATATTATCAATTTTTTCTTTATAATTCCTTTGTAACGACGGAGGCTTAATCATCATTGAAATGCAATAATTTATTTACAGAAAAATCGCATTATCGTATGGGAAACTAAATATATATGAGCTATGAGCATTACTTTTTGATGAACATACTCATTTGCAATTGAACCTCATATTAACTATTTAAATAAAGAAATAATATTTTATATATTTAGATTGTTAAAAATAAAATCATATTTCCTTTATTAGATCAAGTAGTTTGATTTGTTTTGGTTTGTTCATGCCAAAATTTTATAACCCTTTACCATGACTTCTACAGTGACATAAATTCTGATTCATTTTTGGTAATTATATATATATATATATATATATATATATATATATATATATATATATATATATATATATATATATATATATATATATATATATATATATATATATATATAATTGCTAAAATATAATTAATCTTAAATTTTAAAAATTAATGAAATACCAAATAAAGAATAATAAAGTGTAAAGACGAAATATAATAACCAGGGTTACTCTGAAATTTTTGAGATACGCGCAGACGAGAATTTACAAAATAAAAATAACGGTTTAATTTTAAAGTACAAAGTATTTTAACACAGAAGACAATTTTTTACTGACTTACTTCAACTTGTTTAGCGAGGAATAAATTTTAAACAAAAGAGAAAATGGAGTTGACGCGAGAACATTTTCGCGCTATAATTTTCTACGATTTCAAAGCAGGATTAAATCAAGAAGAATGCGTTCGACGGTTGCAATCTAGCATTTGATGATGAATCTCCAGCTCGTGCTACTGTATTCAGATGGTTTAGAGAATTTATAAGAGGTCGCAATTTTCTTCAGGATGAAGAACACACAGGAAGGCCGCCGTCGGCAGTAATCCCGGATAATGTGTCTGCCATACGAAAAATGTTAATGGATGATAATCGCTGTACCTATCAAATGATACAGAAGGAACTTAACATTGGATCCGCATCCATACACAAAATCATTCATGAAGAATTACATATGAAAAAAGTATTTTGCCGTTGGGTTCCCCATAATCTAACTGAGCATCAAAAAGAGGAGCATGTCAGAATCAGTAAAGAAACTCTTAATATGCTAAATGATGGTGGCCACCGCATCATTTCTAAAATTGTAACAGGTGATGAAACGTACATACCGTTTTTTGACGTTCCAACACGTCAAGAAAGCAAAGTATTGGTCTTTGAAGATGATCCCACGCCGACAATGGTGAAAAAACAACGCGCACTGAAAAAAGTGATGTATGCCGTTTTCTTCAGAAGTACGGGATTGGTCAAAGCCATCAAGTTGGAAGGACAGAAGACAGTAACAGCAAACTGGTATACCACTAAATATCTTCCAGAAATTCTACAAGAACTGAATGTTAGGGGACTAATGCTTCACCATGACAATGCATCTTCACATACAGTCGGATTAACAGTTGAGTTTCTTAAACAAAAACAAATTAAAGTGATCAAACATCCACCGTATTCACCTGATCTAGCTATGTGCGATTTTGGGTTATTCTTTAATCTAAAAAAGAACTTACGTGGACGTCGTTTTCATTCAGAAGAAGAAATTGTAGTGGCTATAAATGCATTTTTTCATCTATTCGAAGAAATGAATGGCTTGAGGCATTTAATCTGTGGTAAATTCGTCTACAAAAGTGCATTGATGCTGGAGGAGACTACTTTGAACACACCTAAAATTTTGTAAGTATAACTTTAAAAACCTAGTTGTATCTCAAAAATTTCAGAGTGACCCTCATATATTCAACAAATAGTTCAAAATTTAAAAGAAAGAATAAAAGGAAAATGAAACGTAGTACCAATTTGACCAGTTTCTTCTGGAGGTGTTGACCATAGTGGCCTAAAGTATGGTTTTTCTGCCGTGTGGCTCTAGACTAAAGTCTTAATGTTGCCTCTACAATTCAAAGCCACTACAAAAAATGAATCTACAAATGTCAAGCCAATATTAAATCCAAAGTTGCAAAAATACACTATTAGATTTATAGTAGTCAAAATCATATTCCAAACTCGCAAAAAGAGCAAACAAATATATAAATAGAGGAAACCAAATACTAAGTGTAAACACTATTGGCAATTCAAGCTTTTTATAAGCCTTTCGAGGCTTGAATGACCCTTCGGTAGTTTATAACTACGTCCTACTTCATTCTTATAAGCAATTCTCTACTAGCCAAATACTGTTCAATGAAATTAATATTGGAATACTATTATTAAATAAAGTATTTTACAGTCTTTTTATTTGTTTATTTTGGTAACCCTAGTATTTACCTCATCGCGCACGTCACGATGACATTGACAACATTTCTTAATCGTCAAAAAAATTCAGAATTTGGAATCTTGGATTACTTGTGCTCTCTAACTTTCTCGTATGACAGGAAAACCAGCCACCGGCCATCTGAAATGTTTTACATTGTCTGAGGATAAGAAATCCTACCCTCTTATTGTTCAAAATGCTAGGCTGCTACGAATCATATTTAATTTATTGTTACTCTCTTCTCTTTTTCGACTTTTGAAAGGTCAGTAGATTCATAGATCTGGTCTGAATTCGTCAGACAGGGTTGGAGGTAAGCAACAACAACTGTTTGCAGCGCTTATGAAATTCATATGCCGAATCAAAGAATGACAATGCCAGTATGAAAAAAGTGCCCTGTCTCTGTGCCAATATTGTTCACTACTAGCTCTAGAAATATTCTGGAGATTCAAGAGAATGATGTAGATATTTAAACTGCCAATTAGGGATAATTTGGAACAAGAAAATGATAAGGTTAGCTCAAAATACTGTATTGGCAGCATTTTCGAAAGGATTAATTACTGTTGCGGTATTATGGGAAGGTATTTCATTGAGAAAATCTTGAAGAATTACAGTGATTATTGCTGCACTGCCAAAATAGTGGATGTTATACCAAATATTAAGATATATTTTATGATATTTGGTACTGTAGTGAAGGCTTTTGTTGAACAATGTGCATTTACATACCTGTCGACCTTGGATGAAAGAAAATCAGTAGAGTTTACTGATTTTGAGGGAAAAAAATCAAGAGACACTTCTTGCGACATTTTTGCTTGAAACAGATAAATTAAAACGGCAGTACAGTCAAAAAGACAATTTAACTCTTTAGATTATATACATTCTGAGAATGATTTATGCTAAAAATATTTTGTGTTAATCTAAATTTTTTAATAAAATATTCAGCAACCTTATAAAGGAACCATGAAAGACTAAAGAATATATTACATGTAAAAAAATAAACATCAACGTTTATGTCCCAATATTTATTTTGTAGGGAAACTTTTACTACACTAATACAATTTTTATAAGTATTAAACTTATAAAATTACATAAAAACATAAAATACATTACTAAATCTATTTAATTCAGTGAAATACTTTGAAGGAAATATTTTCTCAATTAAATTACTAATAACTAGTAAAATTCCTCATAATTGAACTGTTTATGTAAACAGGCACCTGGTATCAGCTGTGAATGTTGACTACCAACTCGTAGGAGTTTTGGCAGCCTAGTGGTTACAGCGTCATCCTCCCCCGGCGGACTCGAAACTCAGTGGAACATATTTAAATAATAATAATATATATATCATTATACACTGCTGGACAATTGTTTAGGACGGATCACAAATTTCAATGTAGCATAACATTAAGCGAAACATGAGGCCTAGTAGGATAAAATATAGTTGCCACACTGTTCAGACTTCAGAATAAAGAATATTTATTGTTCTGGAAAGTACAAAAGCTGTGAAACATCTGAAAGAAAAAAAATGTTCATTTAATGCTACATACGGAAAAATGGAACAATGCATCTAAAAGACAGCAGGTACCTTGAAGAAAGGTATCAGTACGGGATATGTCCACCGTGGAGTGTAATGTAACATTCCATACGTCGTATCATACTTTGCACAACATTATCCAGCAGCTGTTGAGGCAACTTATTCCATTCCTCTGGGAATGCACTGATGAGGGTGTTCTTGTTTTTCGGAGGATAGTTTCGACCAGCAACTTGCCTCCCCAAAGCATCCCACACATTTTCAATGGGGTTTAGATCTGGAGAACGTGATGGCCATACGAGGTGTTGAATACCCTCGCTGTCTAGGCAGTCCTGAACAGCGAGTGTTCGATGACATGTTGCGTTGTCGTCCATAAAAACAAATTTATCATAAAAACCGACAGCACCATGGAAAAGACGAACATGAGGAAGTAGAATTTCCTTAATGTATCGTTGCCCCGTCATAGTACCATTCGCAACCACATGTAGGGGCGTGCGGCCATTGACCATGATGCCGGCCCACATCATGACACTGCATGTCGGATATCGGTTCCTTTCCTGGATATTTTCTGGACGATAAGCACACGACCTCCCCCGTGCCGCCTACTACACATTCCAGTAGTTTTAAATGATTCCTCAGCCATGAAGCAATGCTGTGAGCGATGTCGAACTCCCTGGCAACTTCTGTTATTTTTCGCCCTTTTTCGATCTTTCCAATATTTCGGCCAAGCATAAAATCATCTAAGTGATGTCGGGAATACATGCCAAAAATTTCAAGTTCGTCTATTAAATCTTTCCTGTAAAACTTTGACTTGAAACAACAACTGTCCACACGCGTCAAAACCTTTAAAGCTTTTATGAACGCTATCACGTGATGAACAGACGTGGAAAAAAAATTTACATACGCATACTTCTTCTTACTGTATCCCGCACTTATTCTAATTTTCCACATTTTGTTTCCTTTCATTTTGTGGTTGCTATGGATGATAGTGTTATCCGTCCTTAGCAATTGTCCTACAGTGTATTAGTGTGCACCAACTGTCGCCTCTTTAAGCTTCTGAAACAATTCAATAGACTTTTTTTCCCGGCAAAATTTCGCCTGTTTTTAAATTTTTCACTGAAATTGCCAAAAAAACAGTAGATTTTCATACATTATCGGGAAATCGGGAGAAATGATAAAAAATCAGGAGTTTCCCGATAAAATCAGTAGAGTTGGTAGTCATGATCATTTAGAAATGAACAAACAACACAATTCTCACAGAAGTGCTTTTATTCATTTATTGTTATATATAGAAATAATTTCGATTTAAATTTAAATAAAATGTAACAGCTAAATTTTAGAAGGAATAAAATTTCAATTAATTTTTATCTATTTTCATTAACAATTTAATAAAAAAGAATATTTTTGAATGATAAATATAAACGTGGTTTCAAAATTGCACATAATACTTAAGCTTAAATTTTTTTTTTATAAAATCATAACTTCAAAATGTCGTGCAATGTACTGAAGGTTTCAATATAAATGTCATTTGTACTGGAATTATTGTAGTTTTGCGAAAAACTTTGAATTTCATATAAGTATTGGAAACAGCAATGATAAAAATAAGTTATTTTCCATATTATTTGCTTTAAATTTAATGAATTTTCTGATACCATTGCAAATTATTTTTACGCATTTATATTTTAGAAAAAGATTTTTAACTTAAGCATGATTGAAAAATTATAAATTTAATGTTATTAAACTATTACAAAAACTAAAAATTTGCTCAAAAAACATCGTAAAGTAAATGCACTATTTTCAATGAAAGTAGAAAAATGTTTTATCAGACAAACAATTTGCATAATGTTTTCCGATTTAGGCTGTTATCGGACTTTTCTTTCTTTAAGTTCACAAGTCCCTGACAGTTGCTCTCTGTTTCTGGCACTAAAATTGTTAAAACAAAAAATATTTCTGAGTTAAATGTTTTCCGATAAATACGTTTGAAGCTTTTTTAAATAAATATTTTGACTTTTTCTCCGATTGTCTTGTTATGTATAATTGGAATAAAACAATCATCAAATAATGTTAGTAACGATGTTTACAATTTGTAAAGTGGAGTTTGAGTCATAAATATTAAAAATAAGAAATTGGAAAGAAAATATTTAATAGATTTTTTTAACAGAGAAAGAAGTATTTAATAGAGCGATTAGAAGGAAAGTGAAGCATCATATTTATCGTATTAATGAAATTTATAGAAAATTTTTTCAATTGAAATATTTCTTTGACAGTTATTTTAAAATTTCAGTTATCATGTTTAAAATCGTTTCAAATATTTTTAAAACTATTTATTACTTTTACAAATTGTTATTTTAAAATAATTTTATGTTTGGTGTTGCATAAAAATAACAAGACTCAGATTTTAAAGGATATTCAGGCAAATACTTCAAATAATAATATATAATATTTTTTATTATTTACCAAACATTGATTGAAACAGACACATATTTATTGTTATTTTTTTGTTTTGTACTGAATTTTCTTTTCATGTGACAGAATTTTACAGATATTTTTTTGTGTTAGACTAAAAGAATTTAGAGGAATTTAATTAACTGAAACAATTAAAAATACTTCGAAAGTTTCATAAAGTTGTTTCTTATTATATATTAATCGTTAGATAATAAATGCCTTTAGTTATAAAAAATTAATTTCATCAATAAAATTATTAATTTTTTGCCTGATACAATATTAATGAAGAATTGGTGCTATTATAATTGCTCATATTTGTAAAGAAATCATTATTAACATTTTTCAATTTATTTGATTTTTCATTATTCACAGTAATGATTACTTTTGAAAAATACATAATTTATTGTGCATTTTTCTACAATAGTTCAGAATTATAGTTACGGAAACAGTTACTCGCTATTCAAAAATCTTAATTTCCTACTTTAACTGAAAACATAAAGCTCAAACTAATTTTGATAACAAAAATAAAAATTGTTTGAATAAGGTAAAATTTTCTTAAGGTATAAAGTATATTCTAACTCAGAAATATCAGGTAAAGCGCTATAAAGAGGAATAAACCATGTTAAGCAAAATGTTCTGTTATAGTTATGAATGCTTTGTTTTCACATTTCGTCTTTCAAACATTATACAAGTTGATCACTTTGGTACATTATTTTCTCTGTTATTAGGAAAGATAGCACAATACATTATATAGATGAAATTCTCAAACCTCCCGTGCGTCATTTTCAAGGAGCTTATTTTTGGAGAGCTTATGTTATGAATAATAACGCCCAATTACATAGATTAACACCAGTTTTACTCAACGATTATCCAAGGGAAGAGGGTATTGACCACATGGTGAGGTACCTAGACGTCAATCCTGCAGGTTCGGGGATGAACCGTTGTATACCGACAATCCTTCCAAGATCTTAAAATCATTAAAATCGGCTTTTAGAGAACTGGGAATTACCCCCATAATCTTTGGTTAAAAGCCTGATTAACTATATGGGAGCTCACTGTGACCTTAGCATAGCTGTACAAGATTGCCACATCTCTTATTGGAGAAGTAATTAAGAGTTCAATAATGGTAAAGCTATAAAAAATAAAAATCATATGACCAATGATGTTTCATTTTCATATACCAACCCATATTTAACTTCTGTACGAATATTTTTACTACCATTCTCAACTCTATAACATAAATTATTAGTATATCTTATTGCCATACATTAAAAAACGATTTCTAATATTCTGAACTTTATAATTAATCTAAAATGCATACACTAAATTAAGTGATGAAACGTTTTATTTAAATATTTTTTTGCTAAACTTAAATTTATGAATTAATTAAAAATTGCTAAAAGAGATCAAAAATATATATTGTAGCATATGATATCTCCATCAAGATTAAAGAGAATATGAAATAAAATAAGTTAAATATAAAAAAAAGTTTTTTTATAAGTTGATTAGTTTATAGGTTATGTAATATAGTGCATATATTTATCATTTAAACATTATTGAATTGTATAATCTATGTATGTTATTAATCTTCAAATTTTTACAATATGTTAAAATAAAATGTTTTTGTGACAATAAAAAGTGGGTGATTTTTTAAGAGTAATTATTTTATCAATAATACTACTTTTATCTTACAATTAAATTAAACGAACAGTAAGATAAAAGTATTAGGATAATTTAATTATTTTGCTTTTTTATCTTATAATTAAAGATATTTGTGGCCAGTTCATGCTATAATACGAAATATTTAAGTTAAAAACATCATATGAGAAATACTGTTTTCCATAATTTTTTAAATTAATGTATGTAACTAGAAAATAAACTGTTTTATATATCCAATTTAGAGCTTATTTTGTATTATTGTTATTTAAAGGAATAATCTTACAGTTATTTCACATTTGCAAACTTATTAATTTGAGTATTAGAAAAAACTAAGCATTTTCTATTGATTTTAAGTAGGAAAATATTATTCTAAATAAGAATTATAATAGTATAAAATAAATCATTTAAAGAATTTCTGTATTTTAGTTAAGAAATAGGATATAATGTTCTTTGTTTCCTCATTTAACTCACCTAAATCTTTCCCAGCTATCCAGTAGAACAATAACTGAAAACATTCATCTGGGTCATTAAGGCTAAAAGTAATTTCCTAAGCTAAATAATCTTCGTTCTTCTTTTCTCATCTAAACAATACTTTAATGATGATGAATATCATAGTGTGAAATTTACCTGACCTCATTTGAATGGATTTAATTAGATTCCTTACAATTGCTTACATTTATGATGACAAAATGCTCAAAATTTATTAAATGAGGGATAAAATACATTAACCATGTTTATTTTCTAAATTGCAATTAGGAAATAAATTTAATCTCTAGTTTCTTATAACCTATATTACTCTTAAAATGGGAGTAAATGTTCTTAATATTGTTATAGTAGAATATATTAATGTTATAATTAACTTTTCAGATTTTTTTAAACTATATAATTCAATCTTTGAATTATTTAATATAAAGTTTAAGTGCAGTTTTTATCTTCGTCTATAATTATACCTTGCCCAGTGGCTTAGTGGTAGCGTTTCACGCTCTCAAGGAATAGGTCCGAGGTTCAGTCCCCGGGATTCGCAAGACTGACTCAACCTTTCATGCCTTCAGTGGGTCGATAAACTGAGTATCAAACATGCTAGGGAACTAAACACTGGGGGTTTTCCGTTAGATTAACCACCTAATTGAGTCATTTGCTTTGCACCCCTAGGCCTTTCGCTCTGGAAAAACAGAGATGGGCACTGTAGGCCTTGGCTCACATTTGATGTCATGGCACAGAGTTTAGTTTAGTAATAATTATACATATTTGGTAGAGTCTACAATTGTATCCATTTAGATAAGAGAGACAATTCAATTATATCTGTTTTGTGGTAAAAATATTTCTGGTTTTTCTCTAAATCATCTGATTTCAATTCAGTTCAGAAGATACAATAAGTTGATGGTATCTTATTTATGCAATAGCAAAACGTTTTGCGCAATTCAAAATTCCCTACAGATGATTTAATAAACATTTACTATTTAGATTATGAAATAGAAATCGCCTTAAGGAAATAATTACATAATGTCTTATAAAATACTTTTGGAAATTTTTTTTTAGTTTGCTTCCAATAGCATTTAATTATTTATATTCACCTGATTTTGGAATACGTTATGGTTATTTGTGTTAAATTCCAAGATAAACAAATTTTATATGTTATAGTAGAATAAAATTTTTATTTTGATGGTTATCTTTTTATAACTAACCCTGTAAATGATTAAAATACTGTGAAAACAGAAACTTTATATAAAATGTAAAATATTTATATAATATATTGTTTGTTTCAAGGGATCCTCAATGTGAGGAATATCAGTTACTATTCCTATTTTTTGGGATTTGAATAGTGCACATATATTATGTCTAATCAAAACTATAAATACTGATGGAAGCTATTTTTAAAATTAAATATTTGTTTGATAAAAAAATGATGTTAATATTTTATGGTAATTTTTTGTAAAGTCTTTCTTTTTTTTCTCAGTGTGAGAAAATAAAATTTCCTATTCACGAGCTATTTGAAAAATCATTCTATTTACTAGTAAAATTGCGTTTATTGCCATTAATTTTAAGTAATAAATGTCTTGTTTGTAAAACTTTCTTTAAGTTATTTGAAATGTTTAATTTAAGTATAAATGTGATTTGCTAGATTTTTTAAAACTTAATTCTTAACTAAAATATATTATCAAAAATGGTGTCAAAAAATTAGATTATTTTTAGTGGTCACGACATTTTAATTAATTTATTTTGAAATTTACAAGATTTAAAATTTTTCAGCTGAAGCAAATTGAAAGGAAATAAGACAAAAGTATTAAATGTCACATCAATATATCTGAACATTTAAATTTTTTAATAATTAATTATTCAAAATTCGTTTAAACAATTATTTTTGCGCGAAACGTATTTATATAATAATTAGAGTAATTGTGTATGCTTGCTTAAAATATTTTTTACTTAAGTACCTATTCTTGCACAAATGAATATTAAAAAACTGTAAGAAATTGTGCATAATATGAAATTGTGAATAATGTATAATATAAAAATTCGTTTCATTTATTGAAAAAAGGTTTTTTTTTATTTAAAAGTTATTTTAATTGGCATAATTTTAATTTTGTGTGCGTAATAAAATTTTCTTTTAACTTATTAACTTAAATTTTCTTTTAAGGCAAACTTTTAACTTATTGAAAAATGTAATATTCCTTTGTTATCTGCTTGATTTTATGAATTTAATTAATGTAAAAATACCATCAAAATATTCTACTAAATAAATTAAAATTATATACACACGGAGTTTATAAAGTATAACAATAAATAATTCACAATTTTACTTCAAATAATTTTACATTTTTAATAACATAAGAAATTTCCTATGTTATCAAATAACACGTATTCATATATAGTTTTGGTTATAAAAAGATATTCTCTTATAGGCAAGAAAATTTTAAAGTAAATATATATTTGATGTGTTTAAAATTTTTTCTAGGTTATCTGTTATTTTAAAAATTATTTGAATCATAGAATTTTGTATAATTTAATGAACTGAAAAATAAATTAGTATTTTATAACTCAAACTAATTTTTGAGTTTTATGGATATCATTTTTCCCATAGCATATCTAGTTAAAAGGAAAATTTTTCGTATTTATTTTCAGTGATGCATTTGTTATTATTTTGTTAAAATAGATAAAATAAATATTTCTTGATAAATTAAATCAAAACTTTGTACTAGATGAGAACTGTTGCAAAGTAATCACTGTAATATCAAATGTTAAGTTTTATTTATTTAGCATCGCGTTTATAATACGAGTTGCTTCCTAATACCCTAAGAGCATTTAAACCTTGTCTAGGCTTAATAGGACAGAAAGGTGACAGCCTAAGCCATTCATTTGATTTAGTCAAGCTGAAGATAATTTCCTACATGTGGGAAATTTATTTGCCCTATACAGCATGCAAATAAGACGCTATTCTATAAACACTAGAGTATTGGCCTTGATTTATATATCAATACAATATATATATATATATATATATATATATATATATATATATATATATATATATATATATATATATATATATATATATATATATATATATATATATATACATAAATTTACAATTGCTTCAAAATAAATTAAATAACAATATAATGTGTTAATAATACAATCACACTTCATATCGATAAATCAATAATTTTTACTTATTGTCAACAAATAAAATTTTTTTCTTACCTTGAGGATAGAAAAGCATCTAAATTCTTTTGTAAAGGCTTCAACTGAGAAACTCTAGTACCTGTCTCATCCTAGGTTTTTTTTACCTGCATGTTCCTTCTTCGATTGATGTTCATCCAAATAGTAGAAATACTGTAGTTGTTTTCTCTTATGTTCAAACATAAATAATACTGAATTCAAGATATTTTCATTATGAATAGTGGGGTCTTTGTATTAGAGCATGGTTGAGATAACTGATACCAGTGAACTGGTCTGTATTTAATTGAAAGGAGTTTTCTAGTTCATTGGGCTCTCTTTCTCTCTCTCTGCTTGGCGTTTTATTTTAGAATTTTATAATGTTATGTACAATATTTAAACAAGATCATTATATAAAATTTATTTTAAATATGTAATTAGATTCTGATAAATTATAAAAATGAATATGATGTTAATATAATGATCATGCTGTTAATAGAATTAAATGCATTTAATATAAAAAAGAGTTATTATGTTTCTTGATTAGAACCAAAATGGAGAAGTTGTATAGATATGAATTTTTTGATATTTACAAAAAATAAAAGAAATCAAAAATCTAAAATTTTTTATCCCATTTTCCAGCTTCGTTATTTAAGTAGTTTCTCTTTACGTAAGTAATGGAAATTCCCTGCAAGTGAATTTATTATTTTGTTTTTTCTAGACTATTATCGTGCAATATTTTCCATTGAAATACTGAATTGGCTAACAACAGAAACTGTAATCGAAACAATTTTTTGAAGTGTGTTTAACTGCAACATATACTTTACGGTTGTATTATTGTAATTCTTAAGTCACTCATTATGGATTAGTAAATTAAGCCTATTAAATAATTATTGACCTATGTCCATAGAGATGCAGAATGTTATTTTAAAATTTATCCTCTGAGTTAGTAAATGGTGCATGTTTATTCATATTTTTAATCTTATTAAAAGTGCTCGATGCAAACACTCATCAGTATTTTGAGATCTTGATTTACAAATATTGTAAAACAAGGAGAGATTTGTTCTCCCCTCGTTATTTAAAAAGAGCTCATAATCCAACAAACTAAATTTTCGTAGTTGAACTAAAATTTCTGTTTTGTTTAGTTTGATATCATGTTTAGAAATTTAGTTTTCATATTATTGTAATTTATATAATATTATTAAGATTGTTATATAAGGAATTAAAGAAAATGTAAAAAAATCTCGAAATTAATGCATATATTAACTTAAAATTGCTAAGTTAATAAATGCATTAATTTTACTTGAAAATTATTAAATTAGACGAATTTCTTGTTTATGTAAGACTGATTTTATTTTATTTCCTTGAAGGTTCAAGGGTTACTAAAAAAATTCATATCAATCAGTTTTGGTACCGCGTTGTGGACAGCATACTGGTTTAAGGTTTTAATGTCCACATTGTAACTGTCCACATTGTAATTGTAGATTCTATTCACTATTCACAAGAAAAAAGCCACGCAAACCCCTCGATTTATGTGTTTACAGGAGATAAAAACATAGTATCCATATCCTTTGTTTAATATATACTAGGTCGAACCTGCTACTTTTGTTTTAAGGAGCAATCTTCTTCTCCACCCAATATGAGTCTAGTTTGACCAATTATAAAAATGAGTATTTTTTTATTTACCTTATTTAATTCGCAATGATCTGTTGTTGTAATAGACTCCCACCCTACCTTATGTAGTCATTATGGCATGCGATACTTATTAGTAAAAATAAGTATCGTACACCATACTGAGTACTTGCTATTAATAATAAGTATCGCATGTCACGTTAAGTAAAAAAATTATAGGGACGTGGTAGCCTAATAGTTTGGGCATTAGACTTCCGCACGGAAGGGCTTGGTTCGATTTCCAATTCCGCCAAAGACCTACCGAGTACATGCGTTATACGTGCTCGTTAAATATGTGGAATCGAAAGTCTTGTGGTCGGTCGTTGAGTAGTTCCCATGGGTGTAATGGTCTGGAGAAAATTTCCTCCCTTCCAGATTAAAGTCGAAATTGAGGGAGTGGATCCTCTGGTGGTGCCATCAATTGGAGGAGTCTTAGAGCAAAGCCGTTGTTTCACCTTCATGATGCTCTGATTAAAATGAAAGACGCACCTTTCTGACTTAATTTCTCATAGCCGTTTGTTAGCAAGTTTGGCTTGTCCAAGTTTCATAAGTAACAACAACACAACAACAAAAAATGGCTTCTTTAAGCAGCGAAAGTGGATTTAGTATTAACAGTTTTAAGATACAAACAATTTCGATAAAGATAGATGGTTAGCATTTGTAATATTTATAAATTTAGTTTCTTATTGTGGTTTGAACATTTGAAATTTTTATTAAACATTTGTTTTTAGAATTATTTAGAACTGAATTTCTACTTTTTAGAACTTAAATGTCCATCTTTTAATAGTTATAATTCGATAAATTTGGGTTACACATTGAGTTATTTTTATTCCGTGTGGTAATATGTGAAAATATTCTTAACATAGAATCGAAAACTGAATATAAATTTTGTAATTTTTAAGTTGCCTTTTTATTTGATTCTTTAAGTTAATTTTAAAGTAATTTCATTATTAAGATTATTGTGATTGGATATATATCTATTGTTAAAATTTAAGGACTTCGCCATTAAAGCAAAATCCTAATACCTTATTCATTTACATATGAAATAATCGTGCACATTAAAATTGATAACACTATTCCATTATAACCCCGCAATCGATCATCGAAGCAATTGCTAAACAGTTTCCGTCAGAAATAAGCTTTAGCGTTTAAATAAAACTTATGATAATTATTTAGTTTATAAAATCTAAATAAAATGCTTGTGCTATTACAGTACAAGAAGCAAATATTTACAATTGTGATTTTTTCTTTCCTGTTATGATGATTACCGTATAAGTATAACGGAAATCTTTCAAATTTTAATTTGGTTTTAAGTATTTTATTACTCTGTACAATCGACTGTACAATATTTAAACAACAATTTTATTGTTAAAGTTATTACTTTTTACCCAAAAAATTAAATTTTTGAAACTCCTTTTACCGATAGTTTTTATTTCAATTCTATTTATAAATTAAAGAAAAAAGTTTATTTTGAAATTTTCTTTCATTTCCAGAAAACTTTATTGCTATCTTTAAATTTTGAAGAAACGAGATCTAATTTAAAACCTTAACTAACGAGGCAAAATGTCATAATTAATGACAAAATGAATAAATGATTTAATCTGTTGTAATGCACATTTATCGAAAGCTTCAGTAGTTTAACTTATCCTGAAAGACAATAAAATGGAACTCATCTGAAAATACATTCGAAATCCCATTTAACCGTGTATATTTCGTTTGATTATAGAGGAATATTTCAACCGTGAATAAATAAATCGAATTAAAGGGATGTACATGGTTGGATAGATTTTGGATCAAAGTAGTTAAATTTCGATGAAGGTAAATGCTTAGCTCTTATGAAGACACTAATATTATATTGTGAATATATTTGATGTAATTTTCTGTAGTGATAATCATAATTGAATCTCATTAAGTACTAAAACAACGAGATGCTAATTCCTAGATACTAATTCTTTATGGAAGAACTAATTATTGTTATCGATCGCTACTATATATTCAAAAATAATATACAGAAAATTAGATTGTAGCACATAATATAATATATGTGCGTTATGGGAAACATTAGTTTCTCCAAACTAATAGATAATGAGTTTTAGTTGAATATCAAGCTGTTTATTACTCAATTATTGCAATTTTTTTAAATACCTAATAATTTTTTTACAGAGCTTCGCTACGTTTCATTTAACACATAAACGAATACCGAAGTTAGTTCTGAGTAATCAAACTGTTATTATAAAAGAACCTCATCATTAAATTAAAGAATTCTTTAATATTTCAATAACTTTTGAAGTATTGAGATTTTTGATGTTAAATCTAAAATTATTATGTATCATGCGAACTAAAGCTTTAAGGAATATAATTTAATGAAAGTTTACTTATAAATTCTTTTATAGAAATATGACGTTTTTGATTTTTTAGTCAAATTATGCAAGCATTTTCTTATATATTCTGAAATGAGAATTGTTTTGAAATACAATTTTATATTTACAGATATATTTAAATGTAAGTAGTTCTTGAATATTAATGTTCATTTTAGTTTTACTTCTCTATTATTTTCAAATATATTTCATTTACTTGAATAAATTCATGAGAAATATATTTCGTTTGTTTCAAAACTATGAACATTTGTAACAAAAAGAAATATTTAAAAGACAAATTCTTTTCCATAAAAATAACGCGTAAGCTTTCTGTGAAAAATAAAATCTGCAGAAAACATGTCATATTCAGTAAATATTTGATAAACGTCAAAATTCAGGAATAAATTCCTCCTATGTACATAAAATTTATATGGGATTTAAAAGAGCAAAACTCCCAATGGTAAAGTAGTTTTAATGTTTTCAGTTTTTAATATTATTTTGTATTATGATTTGAAATATTATGGTATTGAAAATATTTAATTATCCATTAATGTAATAGCATTAATAGATATATTGAGATTAAAAATGTGCTGTATTTTCACTATTTTTCAAAATGCTTACTACAAAATTATTTTTCGCGTATAATATTTCGATTATTGGAATATTTATAATTTATTTATTTATGAATATAGTTAGAACATCCATCTATCTATATTATATATATATATATATATATATATATATATATATATATATATATATATATATATATATATATATATATATATATATATATATATATATATATATATATATATATATATATATATATATATATGATATTTTAAGTAAGATTAAATAAGATTAATGTCAACAAAAGTGGTTTGATATTTTTTTAAATGTAAAAATAAAAATATCCTTGTTTTAATAGGAAGAATTTGCCCAAAACATCTTAATATTTTAACATATTTTCGTCTCTATAAGTATATAAAATATTTTAGTCTTTAAATGGTTATACTCTCAAATTTTATCGCATGTATTTGATTTTCTAATGAGTAATATTAGATTATTGTATTAAAGACTTTTATAAATCTATTTTCTCATATTTACTTTCGCAATTATCATAAGTTTGTTTTAAGTGAAATGAATCTTAGTAATCTTTCTTTATTTTATCAAACACTTTTTACATTGTAATCATTTTTAAATGATCAATATTTAATTTAAACCTAATATAAATAAGGAGAGAAATTTCGTTCTAATATTTATATTCTCATAATATTTGCTTGTAATTTTATCTTAGTACTATCTCATATATCTTCAAATAAGGTATGTAAGAATATTTGCACTTGAAGTTGATATTTAATGAATGTTTTGCATCAATAAACATATGCATTTATCAGAAAAATTCCAAGGTGTTATGTCACATCATCTATCAATCAAAGTTTATTCTTTTTGCAAGTTTATAATTGAATTTACTATTATTCAAAGTGTGACTTGGTGCTTAGAGATAATACACAATACACAGTAAATCTAGTATTAATTATAAGAATAATGATTAAAATATGTTTTGAATTTGTAGCTTTATATTTCACTCAACAGATTTTTTTGTCTTTCATGCAGGAAGTCTAAATGCTAAGAGAAATGTGTTGGAGATTTTTAATCAACATTTATTTAATGGTATGTAAGAATTGTTCTATAAAATCATTATTAATGGAAAAAAATGCTTCATTTCATTCATCATGTCCTGTTAACACACTAATAATGAATATGAATTCAGTAATATAGTAGTCTTATATGAATTCAGTAATCCTCCTATAAAACTGTACTCTTACAACGCATATTACACGATTTGATGTCCCTCATATAAAATGTCTTTTCCCCCATATAACTCGTTGATTCCCTACTTTTTATTTTTGCACTGCGAAATTTATAATGAGTTGTACAGTTCACAAGCAATTTCGCGTATATTTGCACACTGTGTCAAGTCTATTCTTATAAAATCAATTTCGCGTATGTTTGCACACTGTGTCAAGTCTATTATTATAAAATTAAATTAAATTACATTGACCATTGAGCATTCTGCTAATAAAAAGATTTCAGTGGGACTTTATTTCAGATTTTGTTTTGCTCCAGCGCTTTGAAAGCTGGCTACTTTTTCCTTACGCCAAATGTACCAACAAACCCTAGGTCAGTGAAATAAAAACCTTACTTTAGTTGTAGCTCGTACGTCCACTCGTTCATCATCATTACATTTGTATAAGTTCTTTATTCAAAATGTTCTTAGTTTAATTTTAGTAAAATTCTCACATTTTACCCAGAACAAAGTTTTGTCTTAATATTCGATTGGAGTCCTCTTTAACGAGAAATGTTAATTGTGAATAATGCGTACATAGCGCGTTATACGAGGTCATAAGATAGCGCTTTTATCGAGAATGCTTTTATAACGCGTTTTCCTATAACGCTGAACAAATATACCGTGTGATAAGGGGGATTACTATACTGCAATATTCTAATTACATTCTTAATATGGAAAAATGTGTAAGAGACATTTTTTCCATATAATTAGAATTTACCATTCTAACAGCAAACAATCAGTACAAGCCATAATGTAATTTATTTCATTTTTATAAATTAAAAAAACATTAAATTATAGCTCATAAAATAATTTAGAAACCCTGAAAGGTTTCCAAAAAGAAACTTCTTTTACAAGGGAATCATAATTCATAATGGAATGTTATATAATTTCTAGTTTTTGATATGATAGCACATTAAAACATTTTGACACATTCTAATACAGTATTCTGACTTTGTATGTTTCTTTGATATTGAAAGCTTAAATAGTTTAATATTTTATAAGCTTTTATCACACAATTATACATTTAATCTTGATTCTTGGCTTACTCAATTTTAAATACTTAAATTTTGAAATGATACGTTTATGTCCATATTTTCTTTATTTAAGTTTGAAATTTATTGTTACTTTTAAGTTTATTTTATTTTAATAAAAAAAATAAAATAAACAAATTGGTTTTTTAAAAATTAAAAGAAAGGCATACAAATTCAAAGTATTAATCCATTTAATGTAATTAATTATGGGATTAAAACTGAAACTAAATATATAATCATTTATATTTTTATTTAATATTTATGAATTATACTAGAATATCTTTTACAAAATGTAATTATTTAAAGGACAGCTTTTTTGTCGTGAAAACAATCATTCTTATTTTTCATTGCATATTTTCCTTTCCAGATTTTTCTGTGTTACACTTCATTAGTTTTTAGGAAGATTCAGAATCGACCGCTTTTTGACAGTACGTAGATGCCAAAACTGCCAGTCTTTCCACCACACAACTACCAACTGCAGGAATGCCAAGTATTGTGGAAAATGCGGAGGTGAACACATGACTGATGAATGCTCCGAATTGAAATCTTTTTGCATTAATTGTTTTGAGAATAATAGAAAAGGATGTCAGTACCCTACTAATCACCCCGCATATGTTTTCAACTGCACATCATATAACAACTTTACCAACGAACAGCTAGAAAAACCAAAAAAAAACAAACTACAAGCAAACCACTTACCGTAGCTCCACTAATCGATAAATAACTGATCAGCCAATTACTTAAACTAAAATGCCCACTCATAACAGCAACGATACCTCAATTACCAGTAATCACAACTTAAACAGTGCGCCATCAATATCAATTGTACAGCACCCAACTGATAAAAATTTAGCTAATTTAACCTGCAACAATATAACTTGTCTCCAAGCTAACTTACAACGCAACAGATCGGCAATTGGCCAATTTTCACAATACATAGCCACCAACAACATCGATATTAGTTTTATACAAGAACCATATGCATTGAAAGGAAGCATCAGGGGAATTCCTCATAGATGGAAAGTTTTTCATGCAATGGGGCCGGACAACCCACGAGCGGCCATCATTGTCAATGCACCCTTTAATCCCACAATTATTCAATCAACAAGAGATCTTGTTGTGATTCAGCTCAATCTGCAACCACGTCCTTTACTTCTTGCCAGCCTGTATGCCTCACCCTATGAAAGGATTGAAACTACTCTTCATCAGTTACATAACATCTTAGTAAGCTATCCGGGAATGCCAATAATTATTGGAGGAGACTTTAATGCGCATAACATACTGTGGGACTACACTTATAATAACCATAGAGGACTCCTCTTGGAAGACTTCCTTCCACAGCACCATCTCTCTATCGCTAACGACCAGGGCTGCCCACCAACATTCGAAGGCCCTGTTGGAATCGGATGGCCAGACTTGACCATAGTAGACGATTTTGCCTCCAGCCTAATAGATCAGTGGGCAGTGACTGACGATGTTACGTGCTCTGACCATAAATACACAACTTTTCGCATCTCTTCGAAATCCATCATCACTTTTAATAGACGTTACAATAATTACAAGGTCAACACACTTTTATTCAAAAAATCAAGCCCAAGCTGAATCAACTTAAAATAGAACTTTTAGATAGAACTTAATTTAAAATAAATTTAAAATTTTAAAATAGAACTTAAAATAGAACGTGTCAATACACCCAACGAACTAGAACAAATAACTATCCAACTCATGGATGTTATAAAATCAACGTCAGAAGAGGTCTTCAGTATCCGAAATCCAGTTCAGAAAACGAACCTGTCTTGGTGGACAACCAGCCTGAGGAGTCAAAAGCAAAAAACAAGGGCTATACGAAGATTAATGAAAAACGCACCTACACCAGCCATTAGAGATCAGCTACATCTTAAGTATAAGCAACATCTAGCCATCTATAAAAGATCAATTTTAGAAGCAAAATTGCAGAGCTGGTCACGGTTCTGCACAACGAACAATAAAGAACATGAGATTATTAAACGAATTGTTACCAACAGAACTTTCCAGCCCACACAGTTTCAGACTCTCACGACTACAACCAATACTACTCAGACTACCACCACCATACTTCAGGAGCTTTTGAAAGCTACTTTTCCAGCAGATGACATTGCAACTGACAATCAACACCACCACAGAATTAGAAGTCTGTCCCTAAATCCCACAACCATAATGGACCCACCCTTTGCATTCAATGAACTAAAGTATATTATCAAGATTCTTGTCAATTCAAAAGCTCCCGGTCTAGATGGGATAGACAATGTGATTGTCAAGCTTCTCTTTCGAGCAAATGCAACTTTCCTCCTGCAATATTTTAATCTTTGCCTTACGCTTAAAACTTTCCCCAAACCATTCAAACAGGGCCAGGTTATTTACTTTCTAAAGAAGAATAAAAACCCTAGTCTCCCAACCTCCTATCGGCCAATCTGCTTATTATCAGCCCTAGGGAAGTTTTTGGAGAGATTGATCATAGGAAGGCTCAAACATCACTTGCATAAAACAAATTTCTTTAGTAATCACCAATACGGATTCCGAAGCAACAGCTCGACAAAACACGCCTTCCAAAAACTTAGAAACCTAATTGACGATTCACACCATAAGCAGAACTACGTAGCACTGATTGCACTGGATATCCAGCAGGCTTTTGATTCACTTTGGTGGTCAGGGCTGCATCAAGCACTGCTACAAACTAGATGTTCAAGTAATATAACATCCTTGATCTTCAGCTTTTTGGAAGACAGATCGCTCACCACGGTTCATGATGGAGGGTACGTCACAATTCCTCACAGCAGGGGATGCCCACAGGGATCTGTTGGCGGCCCCATCCTGTGGAACATCTTCTTTAATGAATTATTAACATCATCCTGGCCAGACTTTGCCGACGACACCTTATTAGTAGTTGAAGGTAATACAATAGCGTCTCTGCAATCACATTGTAATGAATCTTTGCAACATTTTTCAAAATACTGTAGAAACTTAAAGCTCACAATTTCTCATCCTAAATAGCAAATCCTTATCCTGCCCCAGAAAAGAAAACACTTAAAATCAAATCCCAGAATAACCTTAGAAAATAATAGCCTAAAGCATACTAAAACACTTAAATACCTCGGAGTGACAATAGATTGCAAAATGACCTTCCTACAACATATCAGGCAGTTAAAGACAAAAATGATACCAATAGTTCAGCGTTTCCGCTCCATGATCGCTAGAGATTGGGGCATTAAAAGTAAAATTACTAAAGCAATTTATCTTTCTGTCATGGAGAAAATAGTTACTTATGGCTCATCCTTGTGGATTCTACCCATGACTGTTAGGAAGCAGCGGCAATTAGACAGCCTACAGCGCTACTTTACATTATTAATCACGAGAAGCTTCAGGACCACGTCCACAATTGCCCTCAACACACTGGCAGGCCTCCCACCACTTCATCTTACTTGCATCCAGCTAGCACACAAAACTAGGGTACTGCAACTGCAGGAAACAACTGTGCTGGGAGACCAAACCCTCAGTGCGTCTGACTATGAATATCCTGTGCATAAAGACTGTGTCCATCCATCGTTAAGACTGAAGGGAATAAACATCCACAATCTGCCCACCAAACCCTCTACACCAGCACAAGGTCAAATCAAATTAATCACACCTTACAATATCTATACGGATGGATCACATATTGACGGTAAAACAGGTGCAGCCCTAATAATTTATCATGAAGACAAACAACTTCAAGAATACAAAATTAAGCTGAGGAATAAGAACTCAGTCTTTCAGGCATAGCCATTTTTGAAGCTATCAACATCATTGATGCACAAGGCCTCAAATCTGTAACCATTTGGTCTGATAGCTCATCAACTTTGCATGCGTTACTTAACCCACTTCACACATCACCAATAATACATGCCATACAGGAAAAACTAGCAGCTGCAAATTCGCACATCAATCTAAGCTGGATTAAAGCGCATCAAGGTGATGTTGGAAATGAGTGCGCAGACATCGCTGCAAAGGAAGCCACAAAAATTGATGAATCCGAAGCATTAGTGATTCCATATCCAAGATCTTCACTTATCAAACAACTGAAGCACTTCACACTTCAAAAAGGGCAGTCTCTGTGGGACAATGCAACAGCAGGTCGAATGACCAAACATCTACTCTCAGAAGTCTCTAGCACGCTAACGTATGATAATCCATACCTCAACCAGCTGCTAACATTTCACGGTCCATTTTCACAGTACTTTCAAAGATTCGAAAAGGCAATTTCATCCACCTGTATCTGTGGAGCCCAAGGGGATCCTTTCCACTATGTCCTAGAGTGCCCAGAGACTGAGAAATACCACCTAAAGAAGAACTCCCAACAGACCAACATAGAGTTCCTGAGATTTTGCTTGAAAGATCGTCACTGCAGATTACTCCTCACGAAGCTAATGATTCATCTCAACAAACGAGGATTAGAACTTTGTCAGGATTTAGGCCATGCTTCCACAGACGATATAGAAGATTCCACAGACGAATCAGAAAACTATTCTTAAAGTTAACTTTCTTCCACAATTAATAATGGTGTATAAATTTTTTTTATGAACTTAATGAAATTTATGAACTATATGTTCCGAATTGTTTGGACTTTATGAACATTATGAGCTCGCTTTAGAACTTTAAAAACTTTTTGAATCCTATTCCCTTTTAGTACCTTAGAAACCTTTTAAATAATTTACTTTGAGCCTAAAATGCTTTTAAAAGCTAATGTGCTTATTAAACTTGTATAAGCTGCCTGCCTGTATATAGTTATCAACTTTCGTATGATGCCATTTTTTTCTCCTTTTCATAATTAAGTGTTCATACTATTTATAATCTTGCTTTCAATGTATTTAATGTTTTTATTGCCATAATTACCCTAGAAATTGTTAACTGTCTTTTCATTGATTGTAAATTGTTTCTCCATTGTTTGTTGTATATGTCATGTTATATTTTATTTTTAACTCAGATAAAATATTTAATGCTATTGCCTGATGTTCAACAGGGCTTAAAGCCCCCTAAAATGTTTTGCAACTTCTTGCTACCAATTTGTAAGCACAATTTCTTTGCCTTGTTAAATGCCACGATGGTGGCGCCCTCACGGACCTCGTAGAGGTGTGGAGCATACTAGGTGTTGGGGAGACGGCACCCGTTAACCTTAAGGTACAGTCCGGGGTCTCCCCACACAGTTATGTATGTATGTGTTATTAAGGAAATCAAAATACGTGAACCATTCATAAATTGATTAGAATTTTGTTCAAAATAATTAAAAATGTGTTTTGAATTAATATATATATAAACTGTGAATATGATGTTGTTTATGTTTGGAAATGGATTTTAAAATTTTGGATAAAAATATATTGAAGTATTTTGAAAAACTTTTGTTGTAAATTTAAACAAATATTGGTGTAAAAATTGCGACATATTTTTTTTTAAAAATTTCTTGCATTGCATTTAAAAATGTCAGAAATATTCAAAGCACTTCATAATGATACTTGTATAATGAAGAACAAGCTTAACTTCCAGATTAAACTAAAAAAAATGTTTTGACTCAATGAACTTATATTAAGGAATAGTTTTATTATTTTAAGGAATTATATATAATGCTTTATTATATTAAAAAATGGTATCTGAAATTAGTCATCAGCTGAAATAATCTCTTAAAGTTTATTTTAATACACAAAATGTAACATTATTTAATTATTATTACTTTTGTGTTAATGCTCATATTCTTTTAAACTCATATAAAAATCATTTATATTTTAAAACCTGATTTTACTATTAATTTTTATTGAAATTTACTATGTTGAGACGAAAATAAATTTGCAATACATACCTTTAAGTTCAATTATAATCACAAAAGAAATGCATCAATTATGATATTAATTTTTCATAAGGATTAAAGAAAAAAACTGCACTGTCTCATCAGTGCATTTTTTTATATTAAGACTTTTAAATTAGCAGAAAGTTTTGTATTAATTGAAAGAAATGGTGAGTATTGAGGAGTATTAACTTCTTTGAGTCATTTGCGTTTTCAGTGGCTTATTTAGTGGTTTCAAAAAATAAAAAGATTTAAAAATAATGGAAGGACAAAATTATATAAGTTTCTTGCTGTGAATTAATGATTTTTATTTCAGAATAAAATTTAAGAATGGTATAATTAAAATGGATTATTTTAAGAGGAAGAAAAAAAACGTTGGAATATATTTGGTATGACAGCATTAAAAATATTTAAAGTGGTGATTTATTTTAGGAAACTTTTTAATATGAATTAAAAAATTTATATTTCTCTTATATGTGTATAAAAAACAAGGATAAATTTTCTTTTTGTTTCAATACTACAATCTTCTCTGCTTCTTATTTTTTTTTATAAATTTAAACATTCAGGATGCTTTTTGTATTAAAATATGTATTACTAATAATTGATGAAAAAGTATAGTATAGATGCAGTATAGAATACAAATTATGATAATTTTAGAAAAAATTAATCTAAATGGCAATTGTATTGACTTTTCGTAACTACATTCTTCCGTGTGTATTCAATAACAAATTATACATGAACATGTTCATAATGCCTATTCAAAGATTTATTGTATTAAAAAAGAGATATTTATTATTTTTTTCATAAAAATTGGCATATTTTAAAATCTATTTAAAGTTTAATTTGCAATAAAAATCCTTTCTGTAATAATAATTAGCGATTAAAAATCCTCCAGTTTTTTATATTTATGCGTGCGTTTGTCTTTTTAAATCTCTCATTTTTTTGACTCAACATATATGTTAAAGAAATTGAAATAACTTTTGTCAAAGAGAGTAATATTATTTTTCTCAAAGTGAGAAGAAAAAATTTGTATTTTAATTTTTTAACGAATTGATTAATTTTAATCTTAAAATTATTCATATATTTTTAATAAATATTATTAAAAATGCTTTTATAACTATAAACTATAGTTTTAAACTACATATCTTTAATTTCAAATTCTTATCAGATCAATATAAATATTTTTAAAAATATGATTAAATAAAATTAATTAAAAATTAATTTCAAAATCCTATGGTAATTTGCTATAAATTTTGTATTAATGCGATTTCTTATAAATTAATTAAAAATTAATTTATAAGAAATCGCATTAATACAAAATTTATAGCAAATTACCATAGGATTTTGAATATTCAGTGATTCATATTGAATGAAATATGCATACAAAACAATAAAATTTCTTATTTTGTTTTTTTATGTTTAAATTACAAAAATAAAATAATTTTAAATAAATAGTCGATACAGATATGGATTTCAAATTAACTTTCTTGCTATAGAAAGAAATTTGATAATTTAATCAAACGAAATTGTATATGATTCATTAAATCAATTGGAAAATATTTAATGTGTTTTGGTTGTACAATATTACTTGAATGTTGAAACTACTGAATTATTTAACAAAATAAATCATTTAGTTAAGGATTTACATTTTAATAAGCCTAAACTAATTGAAAAATTAATTCCCATAAATGGGAAACAAATATAAAAGATTAAAATTTGTTTTTCGAAAATCTGAGTATTATTCAAGGTTTTATTCAACTATTATTATCGAATGAAATTGTAATCACTAATAACATAAATAGAGCTTATTAATGTTTAATATAAATCTAGAAAACTGAAATTATACTGATTTCTTTCTCACGTATTTTTTAAGATTACGGATAAAATACCGTATATTTTTAAATGCAAACAAATTTTTTCTTATATGTGGTACACTGACATTGTATCACTGCATATCCTAGTAAAATTGTTCACGTAAATTTTGTGTTACCTAGAGCAAGAGCATAGTCAAATGTTTGCTGTAGAACAGATATGAAGAATCTCAGCAGATTTAAAATTGAATTAATATTTGCTAAGTTAATTGTATGTAAACTAACAACACTTTTTTTTCATGACTAAGTTAGTCTTCATTATATAATTAGGCTTCATCGAAGTTCTAATATGATTAGTTTCATGAGATAAGTTAATGTGATTGGATGAACGATGTTTCTCATAATTTTGAGTTTTAATTTAACAATTATTTTTGCAATATATTTTATTTTCTATTTCTTTTATAAATATTTTTTTCCCATAGTCACTTTTGTTTCATGATCTAAAATAAATATTCTTTTATAATATGCTCACTAAATTAATAAAGTAATAAATTTACAATTATGAATTTATCCTATTTAACTTTTTTTAAATGATATATAATTTAAATTTGAATCTGACTTGATGAAATAAATTCTAATTGAAATTGTGAATTTCTTGATTAATTTTGAAATATTTTTCGATGCATGTTTTAAAGAATATCTTAAAGTAACTGATAATTTAATATTTTCATTTGTCAAATAGCATTTATATTTACTATTAATACAGATAGTTTAATATGGATTTTAAGGCAACAAATTAGAATGTTTCATTCTATTATTATGAAAAATAACATTGAATAATTACACATTTTTTCTTCTTAAAGAGATATAAATAACCCTATATAATTTATTCATAAAAGTAAGGATAAGAATAATGTAATTGTTATATTTCTTTCATTTTTTAGTATATTTCCTATTTGTAAACCTCATAGAGAAAAAATTTATTATACATAAAATGTTTCTAATAATATGTTTTTGGTATAATACATATTTATAAATCCATACTTTAAAATGAATTTAAAATGAAAAGTTTGTTTCATTTATTGTTCAAGGATCTCTTTTTATATACAGAGAGACTAATTTAGTAAATTTAACTTGCTAACTAATTTAATGATGTCTTAAAAAGTAATCGAATTTCTAAAATATTGAAATGAAGACTAGTCCTCAAACTACTAGGTTTCACTTCTTAAGATAAGAGAGATTTTTAATTAAAGAAATATAAAAAATAAGATAAATTTTCTTATCATTATTTAAAAATCCCTTCTCTGTGCCCTTAAACTATTGAATTCTTAAAAAATGTGTCGGTAATTTGTCGAAGATAAATCCGCTAACTTCAGAAATAAAGATAAATTATTGCATTTTATTTAGATCTTTCTCTTTGTACTTCTATATAAAGCTCTTAAAATTATTTTTTTTCATGAAATCAGTAGTTTTTTCTGTATAATATCTTTTCTTTCTTTTTCTTTTCTTTTTTTAAAATGTGTTTTTTATGTAGTATAGGTTTTTAATAATTAAAATAACTTACTTTCTCTAAGCATAGGAGAATTGATTTCGTCTTTGCTGGTTATTTATATTAATTTTTGCTTAAAATGACATACAGTTTTCAGCATATTATCAAATTATGCACCATATTTTACAAAGAATGTTTTTTCTAAAAAAAATACCTAAGCTTTTGTGTTTAGTTTCCTTAATTTTTTAATATTTTGTTCAATGCAAATAATAAAAGTTAAAAAAAACTTATTTTCAAAATCTGTATTTTCTATAAATATCTATATTCTATAAAAAAATTATCAATCATTTTAAGCATATTAACTCTATGTCCTTTCTTTTTTTAAAAGCCTTATCAATACAGAAATATGGAACGATTTCCAATTATCAATATTATAAAAGTTTTAGACTATAAATTTTCTTATTTAATTTTTAAAGTTTTCTGTAAGCAAATTGCTTTTTTAAAATTCATTTTTTCTGTACAAAAAGATGAGAATATTTTTCAACATTTCTTATGAAAAATGGTTACTTGGAGAGAATAGTAATTTTTGCTAGTAAAGAGCTTATTTAAGAAAGCAGTTTTATTATTTTAAATATATCAATAATAGATTATAAGGAAATCACTCCTGTGGAATAGAACACATTAATCAAAAATAAAATAGGCATTTATTATTTCTATTTTATGTAAAAATATTTATGTATAAAGAGAAAATATTATTTTATAAGTAAGAAACATTGTTTAAAAACAATAAGTATTGATAAGTGTGAATGTGAAAAATAAAAATAATATATATAATTATAAAATAAAAGCTTTTCTATAAAATATTTTTAAACAGACTCGATTGTACAGGAGAAATTGTTATAATTAATTTGAAATTTAATTCTGAAATTTAAAAAAAGCTTACAAATAAAAAATAACAATTAAAATAATGCTCTGTATCAGAAATTACTTACACTTAATATAGTAGTAACATTTTGAATTGCTGAAAGTTTTCCTTATTATAGAATATTGTATATAGTATTTTTATTATAGGATCTAGTATATAGTATTTTTTCCTCAAGTAATTTTATTTAAAACAAAAATATAAATTGCATTGAAAAATTGAAAAATAGCAATAAGTGTAAATTGCTTCATGAAATAAATAATGCGTATACACATTTAGTATACAGCTAACATAATCATTAATGATGATGTTACATGCTTTAGCATGTAACATCAATTATCATTTGCTATCAAATTTATAATTATATTAATAAAAAGTAAAATATCTGTTGTAATACTATACTTAATCAAATATTTTGTGTTATTACCATGCTAGGCTACAATTTTAAATGCAATTTTTTACAAGTGCTATTTTTTAATATAAATAAACTGGAAAATACAACTATTTTATTTTAAGTCTCTCTACTATGGTAACTTTAAACACCAAAATCCTTAATGCAAGAAAAGTTCTTAATGCAGAAGATATTCCAATAAGTATTTTAATATTTTTTGGAGAAGTACACAGGAAATTTATCACTGATAAAGGATAAAATATTTTTCCATGAATCACTTTCTTCAGATTATTCCGTTAAAAATATACTTTGCATGTGTGTTATTCAAGATAAAAACTCTATTACAAGTTAAAGAATACTAACAAATGGAGAGCTGTTTTTATCAGTAAAAATAAAATGAAATCTCAAATTGGCACAAAAACGTAAATAAACTATTTAATCATGTTACATAACAACCTGCTTAAACAAATTGTGTGATCTTTAAAATGATCACTAATACAATTCTTGTTAAAGACTCCATACAGGAAAGTTTCCTTAAAGGAGTAATTCTCAAGAGTTATCTTATTTCCAGCATCGTGGAAGTTTACACTACATTTATTCTAGAAAGAAAAAAATAATTTGCAAAAAAGTGTATAAAAAATTTTATATGATATCCTGCACATCTTAAATAAAATACATTACTTAGATGTTGTTTTCATTATTTAAAACTATAATAGCAATAACAAATAAGAAATGAACAATCTGCAAAGAATCTTACATCATCATATGCAGTTGAGATGTAAAAAAATTATTTTGACTACTTAATCTATATTTTATATAATTTCAAAATTTCATTTTTCAGTAATATTTAAATAATATTTAAATTTTCCAAAAAAGCAGAAAAATTTAACACGAATAATAATTAAGGTTAAGTTTTTGTTAGAGATGAATATGCATTGATCATAATTATAATTTTAGAAACGATGACAGAAAATACTATCACGTATTTTGGAACTTAATGTGTCATAGAAATTTTGTCATATTTAATGGATTTAAAAGACAACAAAACTACTTATTTGGGCATAAAGCATAAGCGCATTCTCTGATATTTTCATTAAATTTATTTTTTATGATTTAATTATCTTGTATACTTGGTAACATCATAATATATCAAATGATTAAATTAAGGGGCAAAAATTAATAAAGGTTAGCAATCTTTAAAAAGTGAAAGTTGCTTAAATTTAGGAATAAAAAATAGAATTGCTGCTTCTTCATCGATTTTTTGCAAAAATGAGATGTATTTTAATATAGTTGTTTTTAAATTGCATTGATAAAAAGTCTTTCGAATTTCACAAATGTTTTTAAAAATAATTTTGATTCCATTAGAGTTTTTTTATTAAAACAATTGTATTGATTCTCTGTTTTTCAGATCAAAAAAGATTTAAGCTAAATTAAACCTTCCGTGGCACGAGAGCCCATGTGGGCCAAGGCCTACAGTGCCCATTACTGTTTTCATGACCGAGGGTCCTGGGTTGCAAAAAAGATTTACGCAAACAAAATTACCAGAGTCTTAATTTGCAATTTTTATCGATAATACTATAAACTATTGTTTATAAGAAAAAATTTAAATTTTTTCTTATAAACTTATTTTATTATAAAGTTACAATTTTTTCTTATTTCAAAACACTTTTAGTTATTTGTTGATGATTCTGAAACTTCATTTATTTATTTAGTATTTTAGAAATTCTTTCCTCTGATATAATTATAAAACCAAAAAAATTGATTTTGGGTACAACAGTTTGGATTTTTGTCCTTAAGTTTCAAATGTTTTAATAAATAATCTGCTTAAAGGAAAAATTGCGTCATACATTAGAATAAAGACCAAACTTTCGTAATGTACACTTTAACTTGTATATTACGAAATGCATAAATATATATACCTATACGTTCGTAGGTCATATGGTAACTTGAAATTCTAAGTATAAGCATACAAAGGAGGTGAAGACTATCAACAGCAATTATGATAAATTAGAAATGTATGGTTGGGAATCCCACTTTCAAGATTTTGATTCGGTTTATTGAAAGGTCATAATTATAACGTTTTTGATATATATTTATAAGAGATACTCTCTTTTGTTATCTGAAATAGTTGTAACAGAAACAGTTCAAGTAATCTTTTATCAGATAATAGTGTATATGCACATTTTGTATAAACAATATAAAAAAAACATTGTGCTCAAATGCTTGCATTTCATAATATATATGTTCGGAGATTAAAATCAACATTTTTCCAATTGCATATTACATACCTTTGTAATATATAATGAAAAATTATTTAACCGTTTACAAAAGCTTTCAGCAAAGAAAAATGTAGAAATCAATAACTATTTTTAATTTTTACCCATTGTTACCCATTTTTACCATATATATATATATATATATATATATATATATATATATATATATATATATATATATATATATATATATATATATATATATATATATATATATATATATTAGGTTGGTGCGTATGAAATGTCGGATTCTCTTTACATGCGGACGTTTTCCTCCCTGTTTTCGTTATACTTTTGTATTTGGCATAATCTCATTCATACTCGTATTGTCCATTGCCAGAGACTCATTTCAGCAAAATAGGTTTTCTCGAAGGTCTTCCCTTTTTTATTTCTTTTGAGTTTATTGCCGATATGAATTCTGCCGACATTCGCGTCATTTTCTTATATGAGTACAAACTTGGTAATAGTGCTGCAAAAGCTGCACGCAACATAAACCAAGCGTTTAGGGAGAATACGGTTAACGACCGGAAAGTGCAGCGTTGGTTCGAAAAATTTCGGACTGGCGATTTTTCACTGCAAAATGAGCCGCGCGGAAGACCCAAAACGTCTGTGAAGAATGATGACCTGAAGGCTCTAGTGGAAGCGGATCCAGCCGTATCCACGAGGGAACTTGCTATCAGGATGAAAGTTGACCATACAACGATATTGAGACACCTTTCTGAGATTGGCAAGGTTAAGAAGATGGACAAGTGGGTACCGCACGCACTGACAGAGCGAAATAAGCTGGATCGGTTAAACGTATGCTCATCATTGCAGCATCCACCATATTCACCGGATCTCACGCCGACCGATTTTCATTTTTTCAAGCATTTAGAGCTGTTTTTAAGGGGCAAACACTATGAAAATGAAGACAGTCTAAAAAACTCGATATCAGAGTTTATTAATTCTAAAGACCAAAATTTTTTAAGACAGGCATTTACGCTTTAAAATCTCATTGGGAGAAGTGTATTGAAGCGAATGGAGCATACTTTGATTGAATAAACAGCTTTTGAAGAAAGATATGCAGTTTTATACAATCACTTAAGAATCCGACATTTCATACGCACCAACCTAATATATATATACATATATATATAATTCCGAAAATAATCTTTGTGAAATAATAATTTAAAATGATTAAATGAAATAGTATACTTAATATGAAAATATATTACAAATTAATTTTTATTTTAAATTTGAATTGGAAGGAGAATGAATATTGTAAGGAATGATGCACACACACAAAGGATATATATCAAAACCACAAAGAGTTCTTAGCATAAATTACTTAAGCATGGATAAGTCAGATCGGTTGTTACATGTATTGAATAAGATAACTCAATCACAACATTTTGAATATTTATAATATCTAAAATTCAGTATTTTGGTTAAAATATTTGAAGTGATGTGTTTAAAATATGATTTAATAAACATTTTGTAAAAAAAAAAATATATGTTCTTAAAAGTATTAGATTTTTAATTAGTTCTTTTAAGCTTCATTTCGTAGAATTAAAAGAATTAAAAAATATATTTGTTTCTTTACATAGTATCTGAAAATATCAGTACTTAATATTAAATTCTTTATTAAAATATGAATATATATCTTAAATACTTTAACAAAGCACATTTTATATAAGAATATTCTTTCTTTGGTTTGAATATATTTTAAATAAATATTTTAGAATCTAAATCTCACCACATAAATGTTTCAAATAATTTTATTAACATGCAAAGTTTTCAATTCAAAATTTCTGATATCCAATATATATAATTGATTGATAATAAGTATTCTAGGTAAAATTTTACTTTTTACATCGGAGATAACGAAATGAGAATCAATTCTCTATCATTTTATACAAACAAATTTAGCAATGAATAATCTTAAATGGGGTAACTATTTCCTTTTATTGAATGTATTAGGAACTATCTAGTTTCAAATCTATTTTATATAGCTTTAGAATGATATCGCCTCTTTAAAATATTTCCAATAGGCCAGGTAGCTGATAAAATTTTTTCCGGGGATTGTAGACTATTTAACAAATTATCTGGTTTCTAAAAGTGAAAGATAGACATACCATTCTACGAAAGATTGATTCATTTTATCTAGCTGTACTATTATTTCCCAACAATATTTATTCGATACCACCGTATCGTTAAAATTAATTGCAGAAAGTGACAATATAATTAATTATAAATGAGTTCAAAAACAATTATTTAATTTATAAACAATCTGATAGCTTTCAAAATATTCTTGCAAAACCTATAACTAAAGTGAATAAATAAGAGGCTACTTTAAATTTATTTCGTTTATTTATTTAAAATTTTGCAAAATTTAATTGATATGATTTATTATTTTCTTAATTACAAAATAAAGAACATCATTAAAAATATTTAGAACAATTTTAAAATCAATCAGTAATATATCGCTTAGTTGAAAATTTTTCTTATATACTTTATCACTTTTAATAAATTAAGAATTTCTAATTTCTCAGCTTTTTATTTCACAAAAAATTGTATAAAAAGAAATATTAAATTTTTGCTTAGTAAAGGTAAAAAAATCCTTATTTCATTGTTTTAAAATGATGTTTACAACACAATTTGTTCAAAAAAATACATTGATTTCCCGATTCAAGATGGCATCATTATAAGCGCAGCACTTATCAAATTAATATCAGTTAAATTAAACTTCAAATAGAATCATCATTTTCGTCAGTCCCGAAATATTGTTCCATGTCTTATAATGCACTGCACATCAGTTAAAAAAATGCTTTTGCTGAAAGCAGCTAAGAATAAGTTTTAGGTGAGAATTTTTGAAATTAGACTTATGTTAAAAAAAGTACTAATATTTGATCGCTAAGAATATCAGTATGCATAATATTCAAACTATATTATAAAGAATATCTCTGGAGAGAGATAACAAAAAATGTACATAATATGAAGTCTTTAAAACCTAATTCGTTGATGCCTGAATTAAAAAAACTTTTAGCAAATTTTGAGCTGAATTCGTATTTAAATAGAACAATTCTGATTGGTGGATACATTTTGCGGGCACTAAATTTATCTAAAATGTGATCCTAATATATTTGGGAATCCTGATAGTATTAAAGATTTTTTTCACTTATATTCACTTATTTTCAGCTGGTTTTGCAAGTAGCAGTGTGATATTTTATTTCAAGTCCGATTGAATTATAAATTCTACATCGATAAAAACGTCGCAATGCCAGAAATTTAACTCTAAAATATATGAACAGTCCGAATTTTCTTCCGGAATTATTAAGGTAATTTATTTAATTTGTTATACAAAATGATTTTTTTAACATGATTGTTTAACAAAAAGAAGTTTATTGTTCTTAAAATATTCTGTATTATTAAAATTTCTTTTTGAATTACTTTGAAATGTGTAGTTTTTGAAAAAGTCATACATGAAGTTATTATTTATTGGAAAATAAACAAATAATAATGAAAAATGTAAAATGTTTAATAATAAAATAATGAAAATGAAAAATGTGATGTATATATCTCAGTTTGCTATTTATATATACTTTCTAATATTAATTGATATATTAACTATTAATAATTCGTTGAATGCTTTTAAAAAATTCTTGACGGCCACTATTGATTATGACCTAACTTTTGAAGAGATTTTCTCCGTGGCGAAAAATAGAGACCGGCAAGTCTGGCTTTCTCCTCCAGCCCATCCCTGGTACCGTAGGTCAAAACCAGGAGGAGCATTACATTTTGAGGCTGGCAGACAGGACCAAACGGCTATCTCAAGACTTTTCAGTGGGCACCTGAAATGCATGTCCTTTGAATCCGGCCGTAAAGTCTTTCCAATGTGTCCCAAGTGCCATCTGCTGCCGGCTTCCCCGCAACATATTTTCGATTGCTTGGGGCTCACTTTAGAGGATGTTCGCAATAGATCTCTCCTGGTGCTTGACTTTGCTGGGGTGCATGGAATCATGGATTTGATCTAGCTGCCGCTAGATCCTGAAGGATTGGACACAACAACAAAATATGCTTACAGTAATTGAATATCAATTAATCGATATTCAGTTATTATGTTTTTTAGTAAGTATTCAATATGTGTAAAATTTTAATATTTTTTCCAATTCCCAGGTACTACAATTTTCTCTCTACAAGGGGTTGAAGTGATAGCACTTTTATATAGTAGGTCATCCATTAGGCCTGACATCGTGACCCTGAAAGTGGATAGGTCTTCATAATTCAAAAACAGAAAACCTTCGGATGAGGCCTAACACGCCATATTATTTCCCATTGAGGACATGAGACCATGACATACATTTTACATGTGCTAGCCGCTATTAGTGAATAGGACAGAGTTCCAGTTCAGTCGGCATTCAAACTCACTACTTTCCATTAATGAGAATAACAGCCTAACGAACCAGGACACTGCGGTCTGAAATTTTAATATATTATGAATTTATAAAAGTAACTCCATTTTTATATTCGTTTTGAATCATATAACACCAAAATTTTGTACTCTTGTTATACTTGTGTGTGTAACTAGAGTACAAAATTGACTATACATTTTAACAAGTCATTAGAGGAATTCACCGTCGACAAATTTGGATATCAGAAGAAACCGTAGTTGCTATTATGAAGGTAACCATATCTTGTGTTATTTAAAGATTATTTATCACACACACCTTATTTGCATATTATACAAGTACTTGCTTTTTAAATTTTGTTTAAATATTCCTTTATTGAAATTACCAATCAAGAGGAAAAAATGAATCTTTTTTAATCAAAGTTCATAAGGTTAAAATACGATGTGTTTAAAAAACTAAAAAAATATTTTTAAGGTTTTTAAAAATTAAATGGTTTAAAAATTCTGCGAGATATAAACAGTAAAAACATAACATCTTTAATGAATATACATTTTTATGTAAAAATAACATTATATTTTTACACCATCAAAATAAAAACTGCTTACTATAAATATCGCAATTTTAACCCACCTTTTAATGAAGGAAAAATTCAAAGGTTGCCAACCAACTGAGAAAAGCAATAACAAGTTGACAGAATTCGCAAAATGCTCCATCAAAATTTGTGCGTAATTTTAAAAAATTTGGAACTATTCACACAAAAAAATAATAGATTTTAATTCACTGTAGACTCGAATTACTTCCAATTAAATTTCATTCAACCTCAGCTGCAATTGATCCTTCGTTCTATCTCAGCAACTATTGAACAGTGAGAGAAAGGTGTTACGTTTCTACGTTTTGTAAATGCATGTTTTGAAGTGGGTACTAGATAGTTTCATACTTTTTTCGCTGATGACATTTGAATATGGTTCACTATCATCTATTTTGTAAAACTCTTTCTAGTACCATTCGGAATTCAATACACTATCGGAAGGGGAATACTTTACAATGTTTTTAGGCAATCCATTAATTATTGTTAAATTGTTAGTGATATTATAATCCCAAATGTGCAAAATAGCTTCCAAAAATAAGCGTTGTAATTTTCTTTCCATATAATGCAAATTGAATGATAAATTGAAGATTAGAGAAATTACTTATTTTTCAGGATAAATATAATTCGATCTTGTTAAAAATTTGCTTATTATTTATGGGAATATTTTTTAAAACTGAATAATGAATTTATTTTATGATATATTTTAGTACTTATTAAATGTTAATTGCTTATAAAATAATGATGCAGATTATTAGTAATGAAAGTAGAATAAGAGGAACTTTTGAGTATTAAAATAATATATTTTAATTAACATCAAATAATTAGTAATCATAAATAATATAAAATTGCTGAAACATGTTTTTAATTAAGTAAAAAAATTACATTTTAATTGTAGTATATAATAATCGCTAATCAACAAAAATTTTCTATTTTAACTTTCCACCTATCTAATTTCCTTCAAGATATTAAAATATTAAAAAAGCAATAAATATCTTAAATACGAAAACAGTTAAAGTACATTTATTTCAAACAGACTTAAAACAAATACTAAATTCAACATTTAAATAACACAAGAAAACATTGTTAACAAAAAAGTATTTTAAAAATATGCAAAGAATCATTTGTTTTTTTAAGCTACTTAAAAATAATTAGTTTATAAAAATAATTAGTTTAATATAACATTTTGTCAACACTTGAAAAAACATTTTTTTAAATTAAAATAAAACTCTTATTTTCTACTAATTGGAGAAATTATTTAATTTTTTTCACTTTTTATAGTTTTTATTTTTAAATTTAATAAATTGATTAAAAATAATGTAATGGAAACCTCATTTTTAATAGTTGATATATTTTATAATGTATGGAACATTAACTTAGATTACTTAACGTGCATCAAATAGGTTTGAAGCAAACTCGTTTTTATATAAGTAATGATACTTGGAGCATAGAATTATTCTCAGTTCTACATTAAAAATTGCATAATACTTTTTTTTAAATAAATTTTAAAAGTAAAAATATTTCCTTGTATTTTTGCCAATTAAGGAGAACAGAAAATTTAAATTAAGTAATTAGTTACTTAACATTTTACTGTGGGTAAGAAAAAAATACTGAAAATTTTAAAATGTTAATTAAAAAGTTAGATTGCAATAATGTTTGTACATATTGCTTGGTATTTTAAATAAATTGGCAAAAAAAAAATTATCTATTTGAGAAATATTGACTACATTGTTAATTAGCGAGTTTAGAAGTGAATAAAATGTGTGAATATGAATTGAAAATTGCAAGAATAGTTATTTATAATTTGCTTAAAACATAATAAATATATTTATTAAATACTAGAATTATTGTTTTTCAAGTAAATTTTTTGCATAGAGCCCTCATTTCTCAAAAGTGATGCTAAATATAATTTTTATTAAAGAAATATCTCCTGATATCTACCATATATTTATAACCAAGTTTATTAAAATTTAATCCAAAGTTTTTAGTTTTGTATATATTTCAAAGTAGTCCTTAATTATAAAGATCTTGTATATTAATAGCTTTAACTTAATATAATTTAATTAGTAAAAGCATAGATATGCTTTAACTAATTAAATTATATTAAGTAGAGAAATTTGTTTACCTAAACTTACGTTATTTAATCTTCAATATTGAAAAATTGTTTATTTCAAAGATGAATTAATTTAATACAAAAGTGTTGTGTTTTTTTCTCCATTTGATGAAGAATTTATCTTTTTTTAAAATAATTTAATTGCTAAAATAAATTTTATTTTGTGAATAAATTTGGTATATATTTTAACATAAACCATTTAAAAATATATTTAAAGTCAATTAGAAAATGAATTTTAAGCAATTCGTCTCATATCTTCATCTTGTTAATCTATTTTAAACTTTAAGAAAACAATAATAATGCAAATTTAATTTCAAGTGTTGTTGTCTTGTGCCAACTTGGTTGGCAATAGGGTGCGCTGCTCCACTTTTCTAACTGAACCGTAATTTGGTGTGGAGTCCGATTTCCTCAGTACACACATGCCATAGGTACCCGTTTATAGGGTAGGCAACCATTCACAACCTATTCATACAAGGAAAAAACTAAGACAGGAGAGAAAGAGAGAGAGAAAGTGAGAGAGAGAGTGAGAGTATATACATCCTTGCCCAAATCTTTATTCGAACCCAAGACTTCCCTATTCGCATTGATCACTAGACAGGATGGGCGGCTTAATTTCAAATAAAATAATAAAGTAACTGAAAATTTAGCCGAAGTCAAAGTAAGTATTTGCATTAGCAATGATTATTGTAAGCACTTTCAAGCAAAACAATTTTTCGTATCGCAATCCATCAAAATTTAATTGAATATTTAACAATGAAATTCACTGATTAATAAAAAATGCATTGGAAAACGTAAACATTATGAACACATACCCGCTAAATGTCGTGACAAGCACGTGGTTTAGTAGATGGTGAGATGAGCAACAAACGGCTGGCATATCATTAACGATATTAGATGTCGTAAGCTCACTCTCTACGTATAATAAGATAGGTGGTAGACAGTGGCTAACATCAGTGACTCATATGCTTAAAAACATATTTACCTCGACACATTATAATCTGTCATTAACTGTGCCAATATTTGCCAACATTCTAACTACTGAAGAGTGGCAGATTCCAATATCTTTATGTAGTGAATGAAAAATGGTGATAAGTGTAAAACTCTCGTTATACACTTATCACCACTCGTCTCAACGCTATTTATCCACTTGGTACAAAACTGCTATGAACCTTGAAATGAACATCCTATGAACCTTGAAATGAGTAAATCCTTGAAGTGAGTATCCTTGAAATGAGTATCACTTTCAGAGATACTCATTTCAAGTCCTCCGGTCATCGTTGTTTGCCTCCTGTCAAAGTAGCTTGTATCACCAACCTTGATGATACAAGCTACTTTGACACACTCAGTCACAGGAATAATGCTTTACATTCTTCTGTATAAATTATGTATCGTTCCTACGCGATTTTGTATCTTCCTTAGCATTTAATTGGGATGAATATTTAGGATTTTTAGTGTATGCTTATAGAAAATCGTAACTGTAAAATTAAAAACTTATTTTCTCTTCATTTTTGTTATTTTGTTGCTTATGGACTATCTAACATATTAATATAAATGGTCATTATTGTAAAAAGAAAGTCATTCAAGGAATGTTTAAATATGATTTCAAAATGTTTACTCAGCTGCTCAAACTTGTAAATAAAACGTTAATTCTTATTTAAATCGTTTCTCTGAAATCATGTAAAATTATGGTTCTGACAAAATTGGAGAAAATATTTTGTATGTTAAAGTAGATAATCGCAAGACTTATTATCTTTCTCTGTCGATTACACACACACACGCACGCACGCACGCACATATATATAATTAATAGTACATTTTTATAAAATTAATCATAAACAAATTGGAGAATAATAATATATTTATAAAATTACTCAAAAACCGAATTGAGAATAATAATCAAATACTAGATGAAGAATAATAATCACATATTAAATGGAAAATAATACATTGAAAATACCAAATGGAGAATAATAATATATTTATAAAATTAGTAATAAACCAAATTGAGAGTAATAATCAAATAGTAGAGAATAATACATTGAAAACACAAAATATAGAAAACTGATGGAAAAATGTTCAATATATAGTTTAAAATTTTAAAGAAAATGGAACGAAAATGGAGCGAAGTACCAATATGGCCAGCTTCTTCAGGATGTGTTGACTACCCCTGAAGAGCTGGCCATGAAAATATATATATATATATATATATATATATATATATATATATATATATATATATATATATATATATATATATATATATATATATATATATATATACATACATGCATATTTAGAAATTTTAATGTAAACACAGTTAGACGAAATAAATAGTTGTAAACATACGCAATTTAAAAAAATATTATTAAATATTTTAATTTTAAATTTGGTACTTTAAGTATTATTAAATTTTTCATACACAATTTTGATTCTACACTGCAATTTTGTAATTTGTTTTACTGATTCAAGACTGCATGGCTATCCAAATTAAAAGATTAATTATTGTAAATCGATCAATAATTTTACTTGAGTATCTAAAATTTGCTTTTTTAAAATTCTTCATTTTCACAAAAGATAAATAATATGGAAGCTTTAAGAATTTTCGGAAATTAAGATCACTGCATCTTACCATATTTCATATCTTAAGTAGAATATATTAAAAATTAATCACAAATATTTAGCTGCTTTGAAATTAAAATTATGCAAATTTTGAAAGTCCCCTTTGTTTGAGATTTTAATTCCTTTTATTTCTAAGAACACACAAAAATGAGAAAATTGATTCTAAAAACATTTACAATTCTGGCCTTGCATTTATTTCTTTGTCAAAACTTTGTTTCAGGCTTTGGTTTAGTGTTTCTAAATTGTTTTAAAATTTCATAGTTTGTTTAGGGAAATTTATTGTGAGATATTTTGCATATTTATTATGTCATTATTTTTTTAATTTAAAATTGCAGAAATGAACTTAAATATTATACTATTATAATGTCGTAGTAAAACATCATTCTACATACATATTTATGATAAATCGATTCCCAGTTGCATTAGTATCATCTTGTTAAATAATGATTTTACACTCTTCTTATTCTGATTATATTTAAATACGTTAATAATACAATTCTAATTTAAAAATTTATTTTCTAGACTATGAATATTATTTGAAAATATCCCATTATCTGTAATAATTATGTTAAACATATATTTTAATTAACATTGAATAAATTTTTCAATTTCCTTTTATGAAAATATGTTTAATTAACTATGTATAAGTAACAATATGTAATAAAACTTATTTTCGCAATATATTTAAAATGTTAACATCAAGAAAGATTTTAATCTTATTATCTCTTTGTAGTGTAAATTATATTTGTAAGCAAGAATATAAATTTGAATATTTCACTCGAGGATAAGTCATCTAATTTCTTGTTGTTTCTGTATTTGGTTGCAATAATTTCTTATAGTTTATATTCTGTTAACTTTAATTAAATGCCAGTTTGTTTAATAATTTTTATTTAGGTAAGAATAACGTGAATACGTATATATGCCAGACTTTTATCTCATGTAAGACATTTTTCTTTAATTTATTTTATATTTTAAAATGGCGTTTTTATTAGTCTTAACTATATTGTTTTTAAGCGTGAACTTTTTCATTTTAAATTAACAAAATTATAGTTAATCTTCTGAATAGTAATGAAATTAATTTTATTTATTTCTATTCGTGTTTTTTCTGTTGCTGTCAAACTGTGTTTTTTCTTTAAACTGTTTATATTTGAAACATAACTGTGTTTTTACATTGAAAAGGCAAAACATTTTGTCCATCGCTACATTTTGACGTTTAGTACACCTAAACTTCTAATTTTGGGTGACATACCATCCAGTGGGAACGATTTATAATTCATCCTGTAGGTTATGAAGCATTATTCCTGTGATTACTCATGTGCTTCATTAAAAAAGATTGCTTATGTAAGCGATTTCGAGTGAATGCAGAAAGTGATAAATATCACTTACTCTCGGCTTTGAAACACTTATACTTAGTCTCAAATTGCATTCGGTCATTAACCTTGCTACTGTCTTCTTCTGATTTTATATTACAAAGAAGAGCAGTTTATGAGATCCTGTGTCATTAATGATTTTCAGACATCGAATATTGGGTGACTCGTTTCAACGTCATTCATCCATTTAACAAAAAAAAAAAAAAAAAAAAACTCTCAAAAACAGCATTGTAGAAGAACTATGAGGTTTTGGAGAAATTCATTTTGAGTCTTCCAGCCATCATAATATGATTTCTGAAGAAGCCATTCTGATGAGAAAAGTTTTCCATGAAATGCACTCATAATCACAGCAATGTTACTTCACGCTCTTTGTGGAAATTATATATCATTCCCACCGAATCACGTGTGTCTATGGCATTTTGGTGGGTTTAGTATCAAACGGTGAAGGTGGTCATAATGTTTTTACCTTTCAGTGTAATTTTATTTTACTTGAGAAGGGTATTTGTACTTATATATCCTCTTAATTTTATAATGTTCTTTCATTGTTCTCATATCCTATTTTAGTAGTCATATTTTTTAATACTTATTTGATTTACTCGTTTATTTTTAATGAAGTTGAATCGCTTGTAAAGTATTTTATGAAGCATCAAAACTACTATCCTTTATAAATAAACACATTTGTTGTTTAAAGTAACCTCTCTTAAGCTGAAAAAATGCTTAGCTGGTATTTGTATGTCGTTTGAATAAATTTTAAATTAATTATTTTTATTTATATTGGAAATATTAAAAAATTATATATATTGAAAATTAGTATTTATATTGGAAATATTTCAAACAATCAATAGTTGTGTTATATTTGAATAATCAAAAGAAAATTTTTAGTTTAAAATGTGTAAGTAAAAAGGGAAGGTTGTTAAAATTCGTTTAATTCTTCAATAAAATTGATGAAAAAAATTGCTTAGTAAATATTAATATTATAAAACAAGTTTTAATAATATGTTATTATTCCTTCTAAAAATGAGTAATTAATTTCTATAATAGAATTATTAAGTTTAAGGTCTTTATGAATTTATGGAATAATTTATATTATTTTCGTTCTTTATACAATCTGCCGAAGATAAATTGTCCCCTAGAAATTTTGAGGTATACCATGAAACTCTGAATATCCATTGTATTTGTGTAGCTGAAACAACGTATTGCAAACTAAGAATGAAAAGTGCTTATTTTTCAGTAAACGAAAAAAATGCTTAATTTTTAAAGAGTTAAGTTCATCCACAGTCTTACATTAATGAAAAACCGTTGTTTCGTACACTTGAAATCTATTAAGTTATTGATTTACTTTTTGTGGTAGAATCTATTTTAAATGTGGCAAATACCAAAAAGAAGTACAATCCATCGGAGCTCAATCAGATAACTTAGCTAATGTATTATATCTTTTTAAGTATTTTTTGACTACAGTAAAGTACCGTAAAAAGTTTAAGAATTATTTTAAGTAATTTAAGACAAACAACTAATAACTGAATGTTATCTTTCTGATAAATAGCAACAAGGCATGCTTGAAGATTCTGGATAAATAAATCTCCAATTAACTGTTCCAAGTGTTAAGATATGCAACTGAGAAACGAATGTTAAGTATGTTCTTCCAATAAACACATTTGTAATGGTCATCAACATTTTGGGAATTTTAGGTTATGACGCAAAAGATTACCTTCTTCCAATCGCTTATCAAAACATTATTCAATTTTCAAAAAATGGTTACTAATCCAGATCACTTTGCATACGTTGAATTAATTGCCTGAATGGATTGCCTTAATACCATAACTCAGAATATCCACATATGATAATATGCTTTGACGCCACTAGCTCTTTGATAATTGGTAATTGATAGATCATAGCAACACTGTTGATATAAAAATGGAAGCCTTTTTTATTTTAAATCTTCTCTTCCATTTGCAGATAGTGGCATTATGGATCCCTACCCGGGTTGACTGCTGTTTCATAGATTTACCATCTCCAAGATCGTGCTGCTGACATAGGTTTAATCAATGTGCTTATTGGTATTTCTGTTCGAACCATCTACTTTTATAAGACCAATAATACAATCTTTTTGGATGTCGGTGAAATATTCGTGGTACATATGAGTATATTTCTATGAATAATATATTTCTTTGAAATTCCCCTGTCAGAAAGGGTAGTACAACTACAGATGTCTGTAAATTTAAGTATATTAGCATTCATAAAAATTGTATTCCTTGATTTAAGTATACAAAGCTACTTTGAAATATTTATTTGATAATGATTCTCATGAATTAGATGATAAATTTTGTTGAAATAATATTTACGCTCCAGTAATCTGTCGTATTAATTGAATATTTAAAAATTATTTGTCTCATTTGAATACTGACTTCAAATTAATTTCTTGTATCATATATCAGATTATTCATAATTTGTTTTTAAGAAATTCAAAGCGTTTATGACAAATCCTTAGTAGAACGATTAATACTTATTGAAAATAAATGAAATCCTATGGTTTATTTTATAGAATTTACTTTAAAGTTTATTCTCGTTAATGTCAGTCAGTTTAATTTTAACATAATTCTTATATCAGACATTATTTCTTGTTCAGATAAATTTTTCTGTGTGTAGTTTCAACGTGATCCAGGGAGAAACTCTTACCCTTAAGAATGGAAAGTTATAAGTTTGATCATACCTAATTATGAACATCAGAATTAGGTCATATTTCCTTTTTATGATCTATACGATCTATGCTGGAAAGCTGCATGATTAATATTCCTGTTTTTTCTCTTGCATCATGGGAATACGTTCCCTCCTTAAAGGGAATCAATATATTCCCCCCATAAAATCCTCCAAAAGTTTGTATGCAGGCAGTGTTCAGTATAATGTAGCAGCCTTAAATAGGTAGGTTGTGTGAAGTCTAATGTTTCTAACTAGAATCACTATGGTCTTATGCAAGGAGCATAAAATGCAATGTGAAAACTTATTGAAATAGATTTGGAGTTTTATCCCAACCAGTATTGAACTGAAAACGTATATTTTCACTTTTTTCTGCTAATTAATTGCTTATACACTTATTCGTTTTTATCTCTCAGTACATGAATATATCCTATACCATAGAAAAGTCTCAGGGGATCCATTAATCTGTTGTGATTGTTAATAAGCCTTTCAGTTGTTTTCATTTCTAACTAATTAAATTATATCAAAACAAATATACATATTAATTAGGTATGCAACGTGACTACTTGATTAAAATTTTATTTAAGGGAATGTTGTATAAAGCATTACAAAAGTACTTGAGAATGTTTTTTATCATAATATTGCAACTAGTCAAATATTATAACATTCATTCCAGATTTTAGGTTTAAAATATTTCTCAAAATTATATGCATATACATACACAAAATATACAAATTTTTTTGATATTATTTTAATATCTATAGGAAAGAAATATTTCTTTGTATTGAAAAATAAGTCTGCTATGTGAAATTCTACAATAGAAAGGTTTTTAGGCGTTATAACACTAGAACTAAAATATCTTCTACATTTTTTAGAAATTCTATAAATAGATAAAAATAAATTTTACTGTGTTATTATTTGAATATGTAGTCATTAATAACAAAATGTAATTAGCAATGTTTTCGTAAAAATTAGATTATTATTTATATAAGCATTTCGTGTTGTATAATGTTTACATAATACTATGCAGTTAAATACATATGTATAAACATTATAATATAATATTACAATAGTTACATAATATAATTGGTTTTTTTTTAAATAAAAGGATGATTTAATGTAAAAATTATTCCTGTTTCTTTAGAAATAAAACTTTTTTTTGAATATTTTATACATAGAATGCCAAAATTTATAATCAAATGATGTTCGTAAAATTCATCGTAATTCGTTAATTTGTACATACATGACGGGTCACGATTGTCTGGCTGAACATTTGCACATCATTGGCACCTTAAGTTCCCTCGACAGTCCGCTCTGCAACTTGACAGAACCCATGATTTAGGACCCACCTCCACCGCTGTGCTGCACTGCATGGCAGCACTGAATCATGGCTTTATTGGCAAGCCAGAGAACTTTTGGGGCAATGTCTCGTTCTCGTTTATGTTTTGTAATTCACCTGTCCTGTCTTCGTCTCATGTACATTTTGTGATTTTTCATATGTTTTATTTGTGTTATTCCTTGTATTTGACCTGCCATTGGAAATAAAAAAAACTTTGTATTTATAAAATATATTTTGTGTTTTCAGAAAATAAAGTTTTAAATATATGGATATAATATTCTAGGTAATAAATTTCAGAGTCTTGGCTTCTCTCAAGTTGATAGATAAAGTATGCCATTCATGGTCATATATTTATATTTTGATAGGTAGGAAAAGGCTACTTCCACATATAACTGTTTTTTTGAAGTAAATATATAGGATTACTGAATTTCATAATTTGTGAGTGTGAATTTATTTTTTAAAATTTAAATGTTATTTAAATTTTTTTAACAAATAATTTAAGATTATAGATATTATTGTTTTTAACGGTTTTATATTATTCAAATTTGGCTCTTAAAGTGTAATTTTAAAATACCCTTTAAAATAATGGCTATGTAGATCAATCCTTCTGTACGAAAGATAAAATATTTTTTACTAATAAGTACAAATTATGTTTAGAGGCTTAGTTTCCCTAATATTCCTCAAATTGGCGACTAAAAACTATTTAATATTTCTGTATTTCTTTTTAAAAGCAGGAAAATATAATTTCTATAAATGTTCACTGAAATAAACTCATAAGAACGTTGAATACCATAAAGACAAACGATAATTCTTAAATTCGAGTTTTGTTTTTGAAATTATATCATATGTTTTTAATAATTCTTAGGAAATAATTTGAGGTTGTATATCATCTAATTATGCTATGCGATTTTTCTCAAAAATCATATAACTAATTTTGTTACGTGAAGTGATGCTTAACAAAATTAAATTTTCGTAAAAGTGTTCATTGCAAATTTATTCTTTTCCAAAATACTATTTCTTTATCTGATGTTTAATTTCAATGACATGCATGGTATTCTTCCAATATAGAAAGTTATTAAGTGACTAAAATACTTAGAGCTGAAAATTATTTGAAGTATTTTCTAATATAAAATGACTAATATTTCTCAATAAGTATTTTTTAACATTATTAGCTTTGTGCAATACTATATAATCCTATTTTTCCAGAATTCTTTTAATTTAATATTTCATTTTGTTGTATACTTAATCTATTGTATAGTTATCATCCATTGAATTAGTTTTTTAATGTGGCGTTTCTCCTAAAGTATACCTCAGAAAATTTATTTTAATCTTTTAAATCAAGATAAATTTTATTCAGATTTTCTTAAAAAAGCAAAATTTGTATGAATATATGAATATTATTATAATACTATTACAATATTATTACAGTATTATTACAATACTATCACAATATTGTCACAATTTGAATATAAATTTATTGCAATAATTTTATATTTTTAAAAATCGTTATTTCTTGAAAATTTTGTTTTCATAAATAAAAATTCAAAGATATATCAATATACACACGGGCAAATGAAAAATGATATCTTACGAATTTGTCCTTAGTTTAAATGTATTTTGTTATTTTTCTGTTTTACATCATGTGTTAAACCATAAAAGATATTATTAATAAAATTATGAAACATGCATCTTTTTCAATAACAGACTTGTATTTTTCAATGGAATGTATTTTCTGAAAATTATTTGTTATTATTTTATGTATTTTTCATAAAAAAAAATTAAGGCGAAAGAAGTTTTAGCTATTAAGATGTGTGGAACTTGTTTAATTTGAATTTTACATTTATATTATTTTTATAAGGTGAATGATAAATACACAAACAAAATTTCAAAACAAAAAGAAAAGCCAAAGTTTAAAACGAAAAAGGAAGACACATGCAGTTTTTCCTCTAACTTTTTGTTTTATTTTCTAGAGAAGCAATATATAATCTTTTGACACTTTTCTTCGTGTGTTTTAAAAAGATGCCGCTATAAAAACTTCTTGAATAATTTAAGATCTTTGTGGGAGTTCAAAGAGGTGTCCAAGTGGATTTTCAATAAATTTCTCTAATTTCTCACTTTTTCTAGTTAAAAAAGACATAATTTTTTTCAATTATTTAAAAACATTCATTTTAATAGTTTTTTTTTTAATCTAAAATAATACTTTTAATTTTTCAAATATATTGATTACTGCAGTACCAAGTTTTTACTTGTAGTTCAAATTTTGGAATTGCATATTGATTTCATGTTATTTTATTTAATTTTTAGATTAAATAAAAATTATGTTAATTTGTCTTAGTGAAATCAAAAAGCATATTAAGATAATTTTTTAAAACTAATAAAAGAAAGCATGAGCATAACGATCATAAGGTATTTAGAATAGACATAAATCTAAATGCAATTGATGAGAAATACTTTTTTTAATAAAATTTACGTTTTCCTTAAAAATGATATAAATTTTGTTTAGAAATTTTTAATAAAATTTATCATAATTCTAAACAACAATAATAATTATTATTTACTTGGTGATTTCTATAAGTGTGTCAGTGTTATGCACAAAATTCGCTTAACATAATAAGGTAGATTTTATGTGTAAAACCGTTTATGGAATATTTTATGGTGAAAATTGTTCTTAAATAAATCTTTCAAGTATTTTATGAATTTTTAATTTACTATTCAAGTTAAAGTATTGCAGAAAATTTGAATTTTATAATGCAAATTTACTTAATTTATTAAAAAAAGAATAGTTAAAGAAATTCAAACTTTCAAAAATTTCTATTTGTAGTGAAAAAATAAAAATTAGTAGTAAAATAGAAGGTTTGCGTTAGCAGGAGGTTTCATAGTTTTTAGTTTCATAGTTTTTAATTCAACATAAATATCTACATTAGGAGTGAAGTGAAGGTATTTATGTTGAATTAAACTATACTGAAAAAACTTTTAGTAAAAATTGGAATTTAAATATTCTGTTGTAGTCTGGATATTTATAAATTTCGTCTTCTTAAATTATATAGTCATTTTATATTTATATTTATCTAACTTTACAAAAGTTTGTACAAAATAACTCTATTTATTATATATCGCGGACGTAACAATTGTAATTTACTGTTATTCTTTAAATCTGAATGACTGATATTGATCTAAAAAAGAATGAAAGATGTGTGAAAGAATGCTATTACCTTTTTAATTTTTATGTTACAAACTTATTAAGAAAGAACACTTAACTAAATCTTTTTGATTCGCAGTTAATGATTTCAACTTAATTTGCGTGACGTTGATGGAAGTTTGAAGATAAATCACACAGAAGTAACTGTAGTGCGAAAGAAACAAAATTAGATTTATTTTTAGAAATCATGCACGCTATAAGACAATTAGAAACTTAATAATTTAGTAAAAGAAAAACAGAGCACTTATAGTTTTTAAAAATAGTTTAAAACTAGTAACGCAAATATTTTCTAATATTTAATGATTAGTTAAATATCTTTAAATTAAATATGCTTTCCATTTTTTTATTTACTTATGTAATCCAAACAGAATTGATAATTAAAATATTTACAGAGAGTATCACCCTTTTCCATGATTTAAAATTTTATTGAGTATCAATGATATTTTGATGAAATATATTAGTATAGAAATGTGCAGTTAAATTTAAAGTGTAAAATTTAATTAAGAACAAAGCTTTAAAAGAATTTAAATTATTTTGGTGTGCTATAAATGTTATGGCCTAACCTAACATCTGTCACAAAAAGTGACTAATTTAAAAAAATGCAAAGGAAAATTTAGCTTAAATTTTACAAGTAGCTTATTGCACGAAAGGAAAAGAATGATTTACCCATTTTTTCAATAAAAAGTAGCAATTTGTACACATGCAATCATTTAATGAAGCTCTCTCTCTCTCTCTCTCTCTCTCTCTCTCTCTCTCTCTATATATATATATATATATATATATATATATATATATATATATATATATATATATATATATAAAGGAAATCAATAGAATTCATTTGAAATGCGAATTTTAAAATGTTTGTTTAAAATTTAACATATACTACGAAAATAATTTGAACAATTGCAAGACCGTTACTATGTGTTAATTATTAAAAAGTTTTATGATAGATTGATTTTTTTATTGTCACTACCAAAAGATTAATTGAAACTATTTAGAACAATATAAACAACTAATTTTTTATTGCAATTATTTTAAATATATCTCTTAAATACACTAATATTCAATGCAATATATGTCATGAAACAGTACAAAATAAATTATTTCTATTTCACAAAGCTTCTTATATTAAAAAGAGGCTTTATCAGAAATTTATTAGAAACGCATTAATAATTTTATTTAACAAAATAAATAATTTTAAGTATATTATCACCTAATATGATACAGATCAAATTTGCTGAATTTGGTAAAATAAATATTTTCCTATAAAAATATTCTTTATTGAAAGCTTTATTACTAGATAATATCTATCAAATATGAATGAAAACATTAATTTTATTTCTATTTTTAAAACATTTAATCCAGAGAAGAGAAAATTTTTAAAAAAAGTTCTAAATATATATATTAGGGTATACAAAATGCGTTGGTATGTATAGTAAAATACATTTTATGAAAAATAGTCTAGTTTTTCATAAATTTCAAATTATTAAATTAAAAAATATTTTTAGTTTTCAAAAATATTAATTAATTACTAATATTAACAAATACAACTTGAGATAGTACATAAGATTTTATTCTTAAAAATTCACATTATATATGTTTTTTTTTATCTTTTGATACTGAACTTTGGTATTATATCAACTGCTTTGAAAACTTTAAAAAATTTGAATTTAAAATCTTAGAAACTTAAAGTAAAAATTTACTTCTTCATCATTTTAAAGCTAATAACATTCAATTTCACAGTATGTATGCTGTATAAAAAACTTCGATTCCAAATTGAGAACTGCAAATTTTATAGATATTTTTATTACTACATAAGTCATGTAATACTTATTCTACTAAGCCAATCAATTAACTAATGAATATAATAATATGTATCTTTCATATCAATATTAAATTTCATATTAAAATTTTCATTAAATTATATCATATTCTATTATATGTTTTGTTGGTTTATTAAATATAAAAAATGCTTAAAACTTTTATATATATATATATATATATATATATATATATATATATATATATATATATATATATATATATATATATATATATATATATATATATATATATATATATATATATATATATATATATATAAAGCATAATTCCCGATTATGTGGTCAGCTGCTTAACGCGAAACACCCTGTGAATTTTGTTCCCAAGCATGCTTGGTACTCAGATTATCGACACACAGAAGTGATGAAAGGCTCAGTCGATCTTGCCTACCCGGAGGATCGAACCTCATATCTGTACCTTTGGAGCGTGAAATGCTGTAATTAAGTCGCCCGGCTTCGTGTGACAATGAAAAATAATGTACCAAAAAATCATAAGTTGAAATCAATTAAAATTAAATAATTTTATTCTAGTACAATAAATTAATATTTCCAAATTTAAACGCAAAACTAAGTGTACATCTTTTTGAGAACAGCATGTTAAAACTCATGTTTTGTCACATTATTTGCTTTTGTAATGGCTTCTACGTAATTAGTACGGTCTCAAACAGATATTTGATGCCACTTGAAGATATTCTATTTCAGTCTCCCTGGAGTAGTAAGTTCAGATAACGACTATCCGCAATAGGATGTTTCTAGATAACTTGTTTTTGTTTTGAACCACAAATTATCAATGATATAGATATTAGAATATAGTGATGCAATGATTAATTTAGGCTTGTGTGAAGTTTTAATATAACTAAAATTTTATATAACTTGTTCAATGTTTTTAGTTGTCTGGTAAGAATGTATGGTTTTCTTCTAATTTCAGTTTTACTATGCTTTTATAAAGGTTCCCTTCAGATAGTTAAAATATATACTGAAATAACATTAGAAAATAATTACACGTATCGATATTACAATTTAAGGATGTAAAGGTAATTCTTATATATTTTAGGGATAAAGGTTTAGTATTCATTGCGATATCAGTACTTCCGCTGTTGCATTAATTTCACTTTCTTGCTTATGATTTCTTTCTTCCAATTTTATTGCTTATGATTCCATTGCTTATGATTGATTCCAAAGTTTAAATCTTCAGTGATTCTACTTCAATAAAATAAAGGTCACAATGGCCTAGTTGGTTAGGAAGTCGTTCTCATTATCAGAAGGTATTGAGTTCGAACCCCAGTTTAACCGAAAACCCATCGTGTTCACTAATGGTGGCTGGGGATCGTTAAAACTGGGAATGGCCGCAATGCTCTCCAAGTGAAATGATACTTCGGTGGGTGGTAGGCCAAGTATTGGGAGTCTTCTGCTTAGTCCTGTTTCAAAAATCACGCAGATATCACCCGGCTGTTTCTATTTAACTGGTAGATTCCAATTCAGGGGTAGGCACTGGGAAGTATGCTGGTGCAACAACAGCTTAAGCAAACTATAGACGGAGAATATGGTTACCAAAATCTTTCTCTTTGTAATTTACTTTACAAAGAGTGTTTCTAACTAGTTGCGGTTAATATTGCTCTTATATAATGATATTTGTTTCCATATGTAATGATATAAGTATCAGTTTTGATCATCCCTTTAAAACTATAGTTTTGAAGCAAGAACTAAGATTTATATTCCATATTTATCCATGTTTGGTCTTCAAATCTGTTTTAGTAAATTTTAATGTTTTCAATTCTTTAGAAATAAATTTAAGGTGATTTAGAATTTTTTCAAATGTGAATGATCTTTTAATATTAAATTATTATTAATTTTTAATTAAAAAAGGAATAAAAGATTTATAATAAAAATTCATTAAAACGATATTACCTTCGGGAGTGCTTGAAATATATTCGGAATAAATTTTACTGAATAAGCACGTAAAATATTGAGCTATAACAAATCGTGTCACTGATAAATCCCTTGTTATGGATGACACTAACTATATTTCTCATACTTTAAAAGAAATAAAATTTGTAAAATTGTAGTGTCCAATATCTGATTTATTTAGACAGCTGGTGACGCTAAAAAAGTTATAGTCTGGATTGAGAAGAAAATTGATTCTCGTGTTCTGCGGAAAACTGATTTTGGAAAACCAAGCTGTAGAACTAAAATTTATTCCGAGTTAATAATATGCAAAAATATTTTTTGATTGCTTTTAAAAAATTCATTATATTGGCATGAAAACAAGATGAAGTTATGGATTTAAGAGAAATGTTTTTTTTTGTTACGTCTTTTCGAATCTTATCTCAAAATATTCAAAAAATAAATTTAAGGATTTAGTATCATACTTTATGAGGTAGAGGTATAGACGTAAAGTATTAGAATTGTGAATCAGTAATTTAGATAAAATTGTGTCGTAATTTATGATTATCACAATGTTTTATTATATACAGTAACGCCTTGTAGAGAATTTAGGCTGGCTTCAATTTACACAAGTATTGCAGCAAATATACTCACCTATTTAATTCTTAGGTTTTAATAATCTCATTGGTAGCTTAATATTTCAATTGAAATGCTTGTGATTAAACCCGGGAACTTATATTTGAATATTTATTTTTCGAGACTAGTTAGGGATTTAGAAACATTTTCTGGATCATTACTTTTTTAATAAAAGAGAAAATGTATTTAGAAGTAAGAGCGTTGTTAATTACGCAGTTTAACCTGCTTATGTGATTTCAAAGCTCAAAAAATTATTTCTTTAATTTAAATTGAATTATTGAAATAAGTGCCTTATGAATATATAATCATGAAAATTGAATTGTTATAGCAATTTAAATGCTTAGGAAAACTAGATTCTTTTATGATAATAGTTATCACAGTGATTAATTAAAAGAACATGCGACTGGAAATATATTCATAAGAAACAAGGACATATTTTATTCCCGTAATTGCTGGAGATGGGTAGTTGGCCAGTTTTTCACAAACCATGATCAGATGTTTTCAATAGGGGAGATGTTTGGTGTCTGTCCAGAAGAACAATCGAATATTTTCTGCATCGAGAAGGGTAAACACATAATGAAAGATGTACCTTTGCATTAACTTGTTGAAAGAAAGCTTTTTGCAGACCTAAAAGACAGTCAATAATCTTAGGCGTCAGAAATGAACCGAACACCGTCCAAATTGCAATCTATCATAACTTCAGGTGTGGGTATCATGTATCTTATGTCTACCCGTATAATCAGAGATATTATCGAATGAAACCTGGCGATGAGCATTCTTCTTGGAGACTCCGGACACTTATAAAGAGATTAAAATAATGAACACAGAACCAGGATTCGTTTGAAAAGGCTACATTGTGCCTTTACTGTATCCATATTCACTACTAAAAGCATTAAGGCCACTCTCTGTTTTTATGCTACAATGTAAAAGGAAGTCGAAATAATGTTTATCTTGTTAATCTGTTTTGCTATCTTAAACATCTTCTCACTGTGCGAGTGCATACTTGAGATGCTGCAAACAAACCTAATTAATGCTCGGTCATGTGATTGCTCGATTTTGCTTAGATCCCAATATACCGGTATAAAGCAGTATCCCAATATAACCGGTATCCCAATATAAAGCAGTTTTCCCAATATACCTGTTCTGATGGCGTTGAGGTCTCATTCAATTCACTGCGATGCTCCACAACCAGTGCATTCCATATTCGTATGAAACTAGTTGAATTTTACCTAAAGTGTATGACAATAACACGTATATAATTGGAAGTCATAGATATCTTGCATGCATTTCATTGTGATCCTCATCAACCAACAGATTCACTATTCGCATGAAACTGGCTGGAATTTGATCATTGTGAATGGCAACAATCCACACTCCCAAAAGCAAATATCTTACCTTTATCTAATCCCGTGTTATACTGGTAGGTATATCTTTTTGTTAAATGGTATGCTATGAAAATCCCAAACTTACAAAAATATTTTGGAAGGAGAAATGTATTGCACATTTTTTCATTTATGCTAGTGCTTTATTGTTGCTTGTGACTCTGCATCACTCAAATGCACTGAAATGTTAATAATTTGCATATCTCTCAACTAGATCTTCTTTTCGTGTTATTTTGACATACATGTGATAATTTATTCCAAGTATTGTAACTTTAATGGCAAGCATTATAGATTAAAATTGTATATTTACGCATCAAGTTTTATTTGAAAAATTATAAAAGAAAATATAGCAGCGAGAAAAATTAAGAAAATTTCGAAAAGCAGTGCCTACTTTTTTTGAACAAACTGATCAGATTACTAATAACCAGAAATGGCATTTGAAAAATCATCTTTCGGCAGAAATTGGCAGCGTAAAGTCTTTACAAGGAAAAACATCATAAAATTCTAATAAAAACTAAAAATAAAGACTTGACAACTTTTGGATAATTAATTGGGATTGATAATAGAAGCACAAATAAAAAAGCACAACAAAGTATATTTTAAAAATTTACATAAATACTACAATCTACAAAAGAAACTGTATATTGGAATATCTATTCACATAAGACTGAAATTAAATTATTTTCATGAAACAAATAAAATGATGGTGAAATGCACAATGGGACATCGCAAATTATGCTTATATGTCGTACTCTCTTTTGAATGTTCTTGGAATTTGCAGTACAAATGATAAGTCGCTAGATAGATTATTATGGGCATTTAAAAAATTGATGAAATCGATGGTAAGTATACTTATCATACCATTAGAAAGAGTTAATCACATGTATAATTTATTGAATAACTATAATCTTACAAATTAATAAATAAAATCATTTACAGTTTAAAGTAATTTTGTGTATGAATGAATTTTCCACACAATTTATATTACGCTTGTGCTTTTTTCAATTATATTCTTCAGAAATATTTAATAGAAGTAAAAAGAGACTGGAGCGGATTTTTGTTAGATCACAGTAAATAAAATTTTCAACTTAAATGAATAGTATTATATAAAATTGTCTTATAATAATTCTGTAAAATAATATTATAAAATCTATCTGGTAATATTTTAATAGAAATTTACAGTATATTATTATTAATGTATTAATATTATATCAGTAAGACAAATAATTATGTAGCAATATAAAAATATATTAAAATAATTAAAATTTAATTGACTTAAATACACGCATTTTTATTGATTATTTTCTCTTATTGAAGTTTCTTACATTTAGCTGAACCATTTCTTCAGCTAATATAATTTAAATATTTTTTCTCATATAACATAATGCTTCAAGCTTAAGAAAACTAAGATCTGATATCTGACGATGGTACATTGTGTATTTTTATAATGTTTAAATCAGTTAAGCTTTAGTTTTAAGTTAGATTTCAACTTGCGTGAAATTATTTCCAGAGCTTAATTTTGAATACGAAGGTTGTATTCTTGTGATTAATTATAGTTTTAATTATTTTAATTGTTATTTTTGTTAGCATAAAGTTTAGTTTCAGAATCTAAATACGCAGTATGTTATATTTAGAGTAATGTCAACAATTTTCATTGGCATTTAGTTTCTGAGGAAATAATGGTATATATGAGGATTTCAATTATGTGCAACGTAGCAGAAATTAAAACACTAGCAAGAAAAATTTCTTTCAGATTTTTAGATTAAAAATCAATTTTAATATTTGCATATTTAAAATATTCCGAAACGTTTAAAATGTATCATACAATATATTGAACGAATATATTCACTATAGATATATGGACTTTTTATTTTTAAAAATAACTCCCAATCATCTTGTTTTATTAACAAAATAATCTTCAATCTGATTATTTAAATTACGCGTTATATATATATATATATATATATATATATATATATATATATATATATATATATATTTGTTCTTCGCAAGAACCACTTCTCTATACTTGTAAATTTAGCATTAATTAAGTGTTTTAAATGATACAGAAAAGTTTAATTTTGTTAATAAAATACGAATTCTAAATTTTTAAAATAGTAATAATTCATGAAATTAATTATTTTTAGATAAAAATGTTCAAAAGTAAATTTTTTCAATATTAAATAGAATGTAAGAATTACACGCTTTTATCAAAATAAAATTATGAGAATATCTTAATATCAATAGATATGCTCTCGCAAAATGTAAATAACATTTATGCACAAAAATTTTAAAAATTCGTAAATTGCTAGGGTTTAGATAAAATTTGCTATTTCAATGCTAAAAAAATCTGATCGCATTTGAAAAATAGGGAAACACAAAGAAACAAATCATAGAAACAACGCTTAACAACATTTGTCAACCTCTATCTTTAGAAATAAAACGACTCCTCTCTCTCTCTAATGCGGCAAGAAAAATATATTCCGATAAACGAAGGAGTGTTAAAGTTTCTATGTTTTAAGACATGAGAACATTCTAGTACCCTGAAGTCAATAGTCTGATGCGGGAGTTCAATATGACAATTTACAAATTAAGAATTGCATAAACTGATAAAAAACTTTGCAAATATTTCAAACTTTTCATCCATATTTTCTAAATAGATAAATTTTAATATATAATCTTTATATTAGTGTATATTGTGTTTTGACTTATCCTTTAAGATGAAAATGGGCTTCGACTATCCATAAAATGTTCCACGGCCATTCACTTCAATGCGAGCAAAGAAATATTTTAAAGCAAAACAATTTCGTGATGACAGTTCAGTAAGTCTTGTAATTATGTATTCAAAGCAATGCAGAATGATTCGTGGAACTTTGTGCATCTCGCTCATAGATATGTCTAATATTCAGGCAATTTTAACGGTTCGTCATTAATAATCGACCCCTGTTTAGCTGCCGTGGCCGCTAAATCAGTTGAAGAATCAACAGACATCGAATCAATTCCTTTCCTGCCTCTACTGAATTGCATATTAAAAGAATATATTTATTTTCAAATTTTTGAATTGTTTTCCAGGCCCACGAAGGTCATCAGACCAATGCTTTTTTCATGGCCTGGAATGTGCGAAACTAATGGTACACAGTGGCATAACTAATGGTACACAGTCATCGTTTGAGTTTTGAGAGTGCGATTCTTTATTGAGACTATCTGAGAATTTCTCAGATGAGAAATGAAGACAAGCCATGTTTTACCCTCAATATATTTTTTTTTCAACTTTAATGTGTCGTGTTGATGACATTTATTTTCATTTAGGCTAATCTTCTAGGGAATGATTAACCTAAACTCTATAATACGAGCATTTATCGCCAAATGAAATTCGCAACCAAATTTAATGGAAGAACGTAAAGCAAACATGAAATAAAAAAATAATGAATGATTTCTTGACTTGCATTGGAAAATATAAAAATAAACATCATTTAAAAAGGAATTTTGAAAACAGAAACAGCACTCAAAATTTCAAATATCAATTCTATGTTTAATCTCATAATCCTTTGTGATCAGTTACATGAAACAGCACATACAGTATGTTGAAGTATATAATGTGAAAAATTGCTTAATTTTAAAAATGTGAAGTGGTTAATTAATAAATAAGATTGATATAATCATATTCAGTTCTTCATAAAATTGATTAAAACCATCGTTTTATAGAATAAATTTCGATCAATAATAAGAAAACGAGCATACTTTCTAATTTATATCTATCCCATAAAAATTTAAATAGTCCTTATTGATTTAAAATAACCATAAAACGTGTTCAGTTTCAGAAGAAATATCGATAAAGATTTGAAAATTAATTATTTAGAAACAACATATAATTTTCATGAATTTGAAAAATTTTACAAACTGAAAAATTATAATTAAAAAATACTTCTTTATTGCCGGTAAAAATCATGAATAAAGTATTTTCTAATTGCCGACGACACTCAAACATTCGATGGTGAACTTCGCCTTGTTTGCTGCCATTCAAAGAAGGCGATTTACAGGCAAGCAGCAAATTCCTCGATAAGTCGGACTTACAATGCCGCATCAATACCAATAGACGTAGATGAAACGTTATCTGCAGTCATGGATATTCTAAACAAATGAGAGTTGTAATGAAGTGGCGTAATCATGATCTCAGCTGAAACGAAAGAAACAATCATTTTATGGTTAATATTAAGTATAGAATAATGACAAAAAGTAAATAAGTAATAGATATGCCAGCAATATGGTTGACTTCAATGCCTATGTTTGTCATAAAGATACACTCACTGAGAATGGACAACAAAAGAGAAATCGCGTACAATAATAATAGTTGCCAAATTTGTCCATTACCTTGATTATGGAAGATTTATCTTCATTTACAGACCTATTTATTGCTAAAATTTGGAGCTATGCTTTTCTTATGCCATGCTCTTTTCCACTTTTTCAATAATATTTCATACAGATTTGACATATTCTAATCAGTGATTAGTGTTTTTTAGATTTTTGAAACTTAAACATAAATTTATAATCACCCAACATTCTATTTTTTAACATTCGAATGTTTCAACAAGTAATAAATCAAGGTAATTCTAACTAGTTAGCTATTTTTTTAAAACAATCAACAACATTAATTTATTAATTACATTAATATTATTAATTTAACAGTTATGCAAAATGAATGATATTGTAAAAAAATTCAATAATAATTTTTGCTTTGCATATTTAATTTTAGTTAGTTTTCTAGTGTTTTAGTCATCGTTAAATATTTTTATACATTTTAACCAATCATCGATTCTATTAAGAAAATCAATTAAATGTTTTAGTATAAGATAAATTTATTTTAAGAGAAAAACGTAGGAAAGGGATAGTATAATCTTTATTGAATAAAATACAATTAAATGTGATTTCTTTTCCCAGGATCGTGAATAATTCTCAAGAGAAATAAAAATGTTTGCCACTATCTTTATTCTATTATTCTCTTTAATTAGTTTGTTAAAAGTTTGGAAAAAGAATATTATCTGAAAATTATGTTCGAAAACTGTTGTCAATATGCTTTATTTACTTAAGTCCGATATTTTTAACCAATTTTAATTATTGCTTAGCTTTCTTAAATTAATTAGGATTCGTCGAAAAAGAGAGACGGTATATGTGCGTATGAGAGGAAGAGAGAGAGTGAGAGAGAAAGAGAGAGAAAGAGAGTCAGAGGAAAATAATCTCGTTAAATTCCATTGGAAATAAGATCTGTTAGTAATGATTCAAATTTCTATTTCATTTGTAAATAGTGAGATATGATGATTAAACGTTTTAAGAAATCATAATAAGGCATTATTTCATTATATATAATGAGATTGAAAGTTAATTATATATAAAATGCACAAGAATAATTTTTGCTTCTTTATTTTGGATGAACAAATTAGTTATACTCGTACAAAGTTGAACTTCTGTTTGATTGGAAAAACTGCTAAGTAACTGAAATGTGTTTAATATTATTTGATACATTTTTTATGACTGTGAATAATTTTGATATTTTATTTATTACTTAAATTATTGATATTTTATTTTATTAAATTGATATTTTATTTTATTAAATTATTAATATTTTATTTATTACTTTTCAATTTTGTTTCTTTATTGGTGCAAATAATATTTTCAAAACGTTAATTTTTGTAATTAGTATTTTTGGAGTAAATATGCAACGACTTGAAAAATTAATGAAAGTTAATGACTGTTTTATTTAACTTTATATATATATATATTTTTTTTTTATTTGGGAAAACAAAAATATCTCCCTGTGCACCAAGGAATACCACACAGGGCCCGAAGGTACAATAAATGTACTACATAACAAATCCAAATAAATCATGAGATGAAAAAAAAATAATAATAAAAGTAGGCAGAGAGAAAAAAAAGAGATATAAAAATGAAAAATGAATTAGATAACAGCATGGATAAATTTTACAAAAAATTCAAAATTCTCTTTCTTAACTAGGTCCACCATAATTGGGGGCCACCTGTTATTTAAGTCTTTACAAAGCTCGTTCCTTACTTCTGAAACAGATGGGCATTCAAGAAGAATGTGAGAAGGGTTGTCACTCCCAGAGTTGCACTTGCACACCTCACTGTTTTTAATGTGGAAACGGTGAAGGTAACTATTGAATTTCCCATGTCCAGTGAGGAATTGCGTAATTTTAAAGTCAGTGTAAAACCAGTAGTTCTTAATTCTGCATTGAACTGAAGGGAAAAAATATTTGGTCCACTTACAATTAGGAGAGGAAATGAATCCTGAGTTCCATTCTGTGATAATCTTCTTTTTGGTAGTGGTTTTGAAAAAAGACTTGGGTAATCTGGTATTGAGTTTATTTGGAAGTGAAAGAGAAGATTTGGCCAGGAAATCCGCTCTCTCATTTCCATACACACCACTATGACCCTTGACATGGGAGAAAGTGAAGGAAATATTTTTGATATCACACATATTAATTGAAGTCTGGACTTCAACTATAAGTCTTTCAAAACTAGTTACATCTTGTAGAGCCAGTAGGGATGACATCGAGTCACTGCAAATTAGAAATTTTCGAAAAGGCTTGCTTATGGCATCTTTAACAGCAAGATTAATGCAGAGTAACTCCGCTTGGAAAATAGAACTGTAATCATTAATGCGGTATACCTGATGACTCACTTCAAAACCATTCTGAAAGCATACGTATGCAAGACCTACTTTTTCATTAACTTTACTCCCATCTGTAAAGTAAATTAGATCATAGTCTTCTTCCCTAACGCTATCAAATGCAGCAAGAGGAGCAGGAGATCTTGTAGATGGATGAGGTAGGGAAGAAAAGTCCAAATCACCATCAAGATAGTTAGAAAAAGAGTCTTGAGCATGACGATAAGCCTCATTTTGATGAAGTATGACAACATCAAGAGGTGGAAGACCAGAGAGAATGAAAAGAGCATCATAACTGATTGTTCTATATCCTCTAACAATTCTCAAGAGCAGCTTTCTTTGTATTTTCCTGATAAGTTTTTGGTTTATTTTTTCCTCAAACTGTCTCCCCAAATTCGCGAAGCATAAAGAATATTGGGAACAATGCCTTGTTTATAAATCAATTTTGAAACTTCGAATTTAATACCGTAACTGTTATTGCAAATTCTATACAATGCATTAGTAAGAATGTTAGCCTTAGCTAAAATGTATTTCAAATGTTCCTTCCAGTGAAGTTTACTATCGACAACAACGCCCAGATATTTAATTTTATCTACAACTTCCAGATAATTGCTACCCATAGCAAGATTGATAGTGGCATCAATGTTGGCCTTTTTGTGAATCATCATTACTTTGCACTTCGTATGATTGAATTCCAGCTTGCATTGTTGAGCCCAATCATGAATAAAATCAAGAATATCTTGAGCAGTACTGCATAAATCGGGAAAGTTTTTGTTCTGGACAATTATGAGTAAGTCATCTGCGAAAGCAATTTTCCAGCACTTAAAAGCATTCAATTTTTTTAGTAAATCATTCATAATTAGGTTCCAAAGAAATGGGCCAGAAACAGAGCCTTGTGGACATCCTTTTTGGATGTTAACTACTTTCGACTTATTGCCAAGAGTGAGAACAGCCGTTCTGTTGTTCAGGAAACTGCGGAAGAGATTGAGAATGTTTGAAGGAGTATAAGCCTCCTTCATTAAGGAAATAATAAAGGGCCACCACGCGTTATCAAACGCTCCTTTTATGTCCAATGAAAGGAGAATAGTGAACAAATTTTTCTTTTTCCCTTCCTTTACAATGTAAACAAGTCGCAGTAGTGCATCCTCAGTAGATTTCTGTGGTGTGAATCCATATTGGTCTTTACTAGTATAATTGCGATTGTTAAGATGCCATCTTAGTCTGTTTGTAAGAAGCTTTTCGAGACATTTTCCAATGCAAGGCAATAAGCTAATACATCTAATATTCTTAAGGTGCGGTCGCTTAGAGTTCAAACTCTTTGGGATTAAGACAACTTTAGCATTTTTCCAAAGAGCAGGGAAGAGAGAAAATTTTAAGCATAAATTAAATACAGCAGGAAGAACAGAAGGAGAACACTGATGAAAGTATTTAATCATTTCATTGGAGATGGAATCCAGGCCAGGAGATTTTCCAGTGGCCAAACCGTGAATAACAGCATTAACTTCATTGATTGTAAAAGGTACATCATCTCTTACAGAGTAGGCCTTGTTAGAATGTTCTCGAATGTTTTGTTGAAACGAATTATCGTTAGATGGATTGTCTTCTGGGAATGAAAAATTTGAGATTGTACTTAGAGATTCTTCAAAAGAGGATGTGAAGTGACCTGAAGTGGTTTCAATGCCAGTAATCTCGACACTTTTACTAAAGTTTCTCTTCATGCCTTTATAAATCTTCTTCCATACATTTGTAGGGGTAACATCAGAAAGAAAGTCTTTCCAGGAATTTAATTTTGAGTTATTAATTAAGTTCTTATACACTTCTTTAACGTGGAGGTAATTGGATTTAAAAACTTCCTTGACAATTGGGTTTTTGGCTCTTTGAAAGCGACGTCTTGAAGCATTTAACTTTTTACGCATGCATGCTATTTCAGAAGTCCACCAAGGAACATTTCTTTTATCATAATGCTTGAAAGGAATAGCTATCCTTCCGGCAGAAATCAGGACATTTTGAAGCTCAGAAATAAGACTTTCTAGGCAAATAGGGTCATTACAAAAAGAAAGCTTATCCTCAAAATTACAATTATTTATAGCCTCATAACATTTAGTCTGAAAAAGAAACCAATTTGCTCTTCTACAGTCAAAGATTTGAGGCCTGTTTTGGTGTAAAGAGTTCGTAGTATTATCAGCCAAGGCAATTTCAAAATAAATCATCCTATGGTCAGAAAGCGAGTCGTAGTCAGGAATAGACCAATTGATGACATCTTGCAATAAACTTTCACCAACAACAGTAATATCAACGTAGCTAGAACCTTGAGTTGAACAGAAGGTAGGACCGAAATCCTCATTAACTACAAACAGTTGTTTGGTACTTAAGAAATCACATAGTTTATCTCCTCTACCATCTGAATAAGGACTAAACCAAACATTACTTTTGCTATTAGAGTCCATTCCCCAAATAAGTCGAGAAGAATTAACATTAGACATGAAAGAATCAATCTTTTGTAAATCAGCATCTATATTTCTGCCCGGCTCGAAGTAGTAGGAAAGCAGAATAAAATCTAAATCATTTACAGTGATTTCAACGGAGATCATGTTATAATCAGAGTAATTATGATAAACAAAGGTAGAAATATAATTCGAGCGAATGATGATCGCTGATTTTATAACATCTGATTGGGAATCAAAGAATACTTTGTAATGGCTAGGAAACCCGGGAAGATTCCCTTTGTAACAGTGAGGTTCTTGAATCAATGCAACATGAATATTATCAGTTTCCATATTGAGAATGAGTTGCTGCGTAGCAATTTTTGACTTATGTAGATTTAATTGGACAAAACGTAAAAGAGAACAATAACTATTATTCATAATCAATGCGAAACTTTATATATTAACAAAACAAAAAAAAATTAAACACGATGAGTTTTTTCATTAATTTCTTTCTCAAATAATCGATAATTTCTAAAAAAAGTTATTGAAAATAGAAAAATAGTAAGGAATTTTTGAATGAAGACTTTAATATATTACAATCCAAGGAAATGCAGTTTTTTTTCTGAAATTCTCATTTAACATCATTACTTAATTTCTCGATCTTGGAAAAAAGTCCTTAAATGTTTTATAGTTTAACTATCAATTATTTTATGCAAATCATTTTTAAAGAATGAATTCAAATTCTTAAGTCATTATTCTTATTTTTGTTTTTTTATTCCTATTTTATTCTTATTTTTATTAACTATCAATTATTCTTATTTTTGTAACCGTTATGATATAGGTATACAAGTTATAACCTATATCATAACGGTTACAAAATAATGATGTATTTTTATTTTTAATTATTCAATAAAATAATCTGAAGATATATTTCGATTTATATATTTAAAAATTAATATTGTAAAATAATATTTTAATATGTATTCATAATTTTCCCTTAGATTATATTATTTCTTCATTAAAAATGAATAAATAAAAAAATTCTTATCATCAGCAACAAACTTAATGTTGTAATAACATTTTTAAGTTTTAAAATTTATTATTTTTGCAATAGCACTTTTTAGTAATACCAAAGAATTGAATAATGAATTTCTCGTTGTTTTATTCTTGAAATAATTTCAGAATAAACATTTTAATTTGCATAGCGATTGAAAGTCATTTTATTTAAACAATTCTACGCAAATAATAGTAGTTGGAATACTTCTAGTATTTATAATTTCAAAAAAAATTTAGGATTTTATTATTTTACAATTTGGTGCATTATTTAATTTTTGTTATTTTGTATATTATTTAATTTTTTGTAATTCGGTATATTATTTTTAGAATAATATGTGTTAAATTTTTATTATATATAAATATACATTATTTTCGTTAAATAACAGAATAATATATTTTTTATAAATTACAGAGAAGAACCAAAATTTATAATAGAGTTCTAACTATTTTGAATTATTTTGAAATATTTTTTAAAGTTCATTTTAAAACAGCTATTGACTTAAGCTGCCGACGGCATACCGAGCTTGGTCAAATGTCATAATTAACAACAACATTTTCTTATAACTGCAAAATTTTTTGAATAAGTTTTCAAAAAATTGTTTTTGTATTTATAGTGCAAGTGACAAAAACTACATATTTTTGAAAAAAACCGAATCTATTTGTTATGAACATTCATGACAATACCATAATATGTAAAACTGTCAGACAAATGTAAATTTTAAAAGGTTTGAAGAAACACATTAAAATAAAAATAATATTGATTAAAAATATTGCTCACGTTAATTTATTACTTCACTATTGTTTAGTTTAGTTAAAAATTATAAAATAATACACTTTGGATATGGTTTAAAAAATAAAAGTGCGAATAAAAAAAGGAAGTAAGGCCTGGCAGGATCATAAAGCAGAAAGAGGAAAACAAATAATTTAGACATAAAATATTTTATTCAAATTTTTACTTTATATGAAAGTGAACATTTTTGGAATGGTACAAGATATTTAATAGGATTTATGGTCTCTAGCTAAGATTGTTGCACATTTTTTTTCAAGGATGTAATAAGATTATTATAAAAAATTTGTGAACGCTACAAATATGGTCCAAACGTATTTTATGGGATGAGGAGAGTCCATATTCTTCAAAATTTGAACTTAAACCACATTTCCTTACAGTGAAAAGATGTGTATTGTTTTACATTAAACTATATTAAAGGAAAGAAATAATAAGAGACTCAATGACTACGGTATAAGTTAATACATGAGACCTCAGTAGCTTCTTTGCATATATTTTGGCCCTTATATTGTTATTCTGAATTTGTACATCCAAATATGTTGATTCCACCTGATATTATCTTACATTTTCTATTATCTTACATCTTTCCTGAACCATTGTTGTTTTATTTAGAGTGCTCCTTCTGTCCATATGAAAGTTTACCTTGTGTCAGGCTATGACAAGAATGAGCTTTCGTTAACATTAAGCAACACTTAAATCCAAATCAATACACTGTAATAGTTCAATAGCATTTCTCTCGCAACAAGTTGTGTCTTGAGGACAATGAATGGTCTATACGGTTAGAAAGTACAATGTGGAAAGCCGTTTTCAATTATTTAGAACCAGTAGACGAAAGATTGTGACTTTACAACTGACAGGTGCTTATGACTCAAATTCGGCATGCTATTAACAGAATATTTTTGTCAATCTATGGATAGCTAACTATCTGCTATGGTAATACATGGATGACCTTTTTTTTGAAGACTTATCAAATCTTTTGATCTTGAAGATTTTTGTTTTACGATGTTTAGGAAAAAAGATTTTATTTTTTATCAAAAATTTACTTCAGTATAATTTATAAATTCTTAATTCTAGTTATATACCGGAAGTTTTTGAGACTACGAAACAATTACTTTTATGCTAACAGTATTTAATTCATTTTTAATTCCGTGACCATTATATTATAAACTTGTTTTAATTTTATCTTTAATCAGAATTTGATAACATATTTATTAGAAATTCTATTAAGTAACTGTGTTTAACTGCTATATATAACATTATTATATTATATTTTGTTTTATTTTAAAATAAAAGTCCCAACATTTCCCATTAAACTGATAAATTTCCTCGGAGGTACAGGATAGGTCGCTAGAGTCAATTGTCAATTCTAACGGCATATGTCGCACTTTTCTGTGCTTTTATGGTTCAAGTCACAATCGGTGATGCACTAGGCTATGGATTTTCAAGTGAAAGCTTATAGCTCTTTTAAAAAATGTGACTTTTAAAGTTATTACTGGTTTTTGATGTCATGAACAATGATTTTTCATCTTAAGTTTACTTATTTTGTTTTCTGGCTGTCTTTTTTAAGTTAAAGATTCATTTTTGACATTATTTATCAATTTAAATACTTACACATAATAAAATTATATGTGTTTCCTTAATTGTTGTAAGCAGTGTATATTTATATTGTATCAGGAACTTTACATATCCAAAAAATGAGAGGAATACAATGAATTTCAAAACGAAATTGAACATTATTAAAAGAATAAAGTTATTCGATATATATATATATATAATTTAAGGGAAATCAATTAATCAATTAAGTCCTTAATACTAATAGAAAACTCAAATCTCTCTCTCTCTTCCTCTCTCTCTCTCATTAAAATATGAAAATATATTTATTTCCAAATAATTATGATGTCAAAATCTTAGAGAAGTCATTTTAATGCAAAGAAAATCATAAATATTACAGTTGAAAATGATAGCTAAATTTTATTTTTGATTTTCACAATGTCCTCAATTATTTTAATTTTCATAGAGAATTTAAATATTTTATACATCTATAATAGATTAATAGGTAATTTTATTATCTCAGAATTTGTGAATTAACTTATTTAAGTGTCACCATAAATCAAAACACTTATTATTTGAAACATTGAAAATTGAATCATATGTGTTTATCTTTGTGTGTGTGTAGGTTGAAAGTTTTTATGGGTAATAAATATTATGATTATTTAAGGGAAACTAATTTGTTCATTATTCATACATCTGTGTAAACATATAAACTATAAATTTCAAAACTTAAAGAGAATTTTATGAAAATTTTTTAGCATGAAGATGTTACTTTGTTTTAATATGTAGATTTACTATATTTCATTGAGTAATATAATTTTTATGTTACATATTTATATTTAATTTATTTAATGTCCTAATATGTTTTGTAATTATTTTTCGATTGCTTAATTTTAAACTACTTAATTTAATCCAAGAAATATATATAATTAATTTATATTTGATATTATTTTCTAGCAACGATGTTTATTTGTGTATTTCATTTTGTTTATTCTTTAATAAATTCTTAATGTAATAGAATGTACATATTTTGTTTACTTCTGTAAATTTGAATAGTTTTTTTTAATATATCCATTTTATTGTGCTATTTGGCTTTTTTCCTTTTGTGATATTACATGGTTCAATTACTTTAGCTTTTTCGATTATTCATTTTTGTTTTGGATTTTGTAGGGTTTTTGAATGTTTTGTCAGTAAAAAAATTTAGTATTTGGTGTTCTTGTATTTTTTAAAATATTAAGCCAAAAAAATCAGTTTGAGGAGAAGAGGAGAATATACAGATAACTTTTCAATCATTCATTCAATGTAAATCAATGTTAGAGATACTAAGTATGTATGTACAAGAAAATATTGCTGGATGTTTCTCTTAAACTATATTTTGAGGCTTTCTTTTTAAAACTTTTTATAATTACTTACGGAAAAAGTGTGAAATATTTAATATTGTTTCTGATATTAATGGTTGTTGACTTGTAACTTGGTGGTATCATAATTTAGCTTATCTTTATATTTCTGATCTCATTCTTCAAAATCCTATAAATCTTAAATGAATGTCGAATCAATGACATTCATTTAAGATTTATGGGTTTAATAACTTTTAAATGAATATCAAATCATTAAATTCATGACAGCTATATAAAACAGCATGCAGAAATTCAGCTATTAATAATATGCTTTAAGTATTAAATAATTGCTCATTATCTGATACGCATTAAGGAATTGCTCATTATCTGATATGTATTAAGGAAGGAAAAAAGCGGAAGGAAGGAGGGAGAAAGACGCGTTTTCGCCAAGCTCCGATTCATTGCCACTAACTTAGTGTAAAAATATTGGTCTAATAAATAATTATTACATCAATCGATGCAGTATTGCATTTTACATCATCTGTAAGAATTTCAAGTGATTTCTTGAATTTTGAAAGGAGCTATTAACGTTTTAGCGAGAAAGTTTTCCTACTATGTAATATGATGCTACTGCGCTTTTAATAAAGACTGCCTAGCAACCGATCGCTCACCCCCCAGCAACGGAGTTGTGTGACTTTGACAGTATGGTTAATTAAGCGACTGCATTTAACTATTTAATCACCATTGCACTGCAAATCAGTGTGAATCCTATCGCCATATCAACCTTGTGAATTTTTTGCTATTTGGATAACAGGAAATTTAATTTTAAACAATTTACATCAAAAGGATTGGATTTATTTCAACTTCATAGCAGCAATTAATCTCTATGAGTGGGTAAATTTACAAGTAAGTACCCAGATGCCACATTATTTAGTTCCGCGCATTGATTCAGTGCATTTTTTTATATAGATTGTGTTGATAAAACAATTAGATCCGGAGTTCTTAAACTTTTAATAAACGTAAAAGTTCACGTTTTTGCCAGTTTTTCGTTGAAATTTCTTCAAATTTCTTAATAATTTATTAATAACTTCGAATCTAGATGTCCTATCATTCTAAAATAAATTTTAACTTGGAGTGAATAGTCTAAGGTTTCTAAAAATGTTTTGTTTGTAAATGTATCTGCAATTGTTAATTTTCTAAAAACGTGTATTTTCACGTGTATTTTTGTTTAAATTACCTTTTCTAAAAGTTTCTTTCATTTTAAAACCGCCATAAAAATTAAATTTTTAACAATTTCACTTCAATCTTTTTATATTAATTCGAAGCAGATTCTTGTGAATAAAAATATGTTTTTCATTTTTAAAAATAATTATAATTTAATGATTTATGGCCTAATTGGTGTATCTTAGGATATGTATTTTTCTTAATTCCCCCAACGGTTTTTCATTCCTCCCCTAAGTAATTGTTACTATGATATTTTGTAAGTTCACTTTTTCGCCCTCTGTACAGGTCCCCCCTTTTCATTTTCTTCTTAACCCTTTGGTTACCAGAATTTCCCTTAATTAAATTTATTAAATATTAATCAGCATTTTTCTCAGCTCCTAATAATCGTAAAGACGTGGGACTACTTTCTAAGTTCCTAATTTTACAGTGTGCTTCTAATAAGGTCATTAGAAGTCATTAATCTAATATAAATTAAATTTTTTTAAATATATAGTCCAATTTTTGAACATTAAATTTTTCTTGTTGCCAGCTAAGCCTTAATTCGGGAAGTAAATTTCATTTTTAATGTTTATACTTTTTATATTATTTATATTTATTTATTTTTCAATCCTATTTTTGCATTTTAATTTCTTTCTGATTTTGACAATATGGACTTCAACTTTTTCGCCTTCTTAGCTAAGCCCTTTAATTTTTTTAAAAGATTTTTATGCCTACGAGAAATATAGTTTTCTAACTTTATGAACAGAAACTTATAAAAATTGAATGAATAAATAAAAATTAAGTGAATAAAATTCCCATTCATTTATTAAACTTTAATATCTATTTATCACCTTATTCACTCTACTGATTCCAAATTTGTTAAGTTTTTAAATTTTTGTATGTTATATTTTCATTTTTTGTGTTTTCAATTATAATTTTAATTTTATAATTTCTTTGTAAATTTTTAATTTCTTTTTATTTTAATGATTGTATTATTGTAAATGACTTCATATTAATTCTTATTTACTGGTTTGATTAATGTGGGCTTGGGAAATGATTGCGGTGGAGGTTCTGCGCTTGGTAGGGTTAAAAGGGCCAATTCACCATAGCAAATTTTATAGTTTCTTGTTTTATATCATTTTTTTCTCTCTATCTTTCTCTTCCAATATTCTTTAATTAGAATTTACCCACAATTTTCACATTTAAAAAAAGAGCAATACTAACTTGGCTTTCACTTGCAAAAAAAAAAAAAAAAAAAATCTACGTAAATTAATAATTTTAATCGATTTCAAAGAATATTTAAAAAAAGGGTGGGGTAAAATTTTTTTATTAATATTAAATCCTAGTATATTTCAGCTCCTAATTAAATTTGGAAAAGTTGTGTTTTAAACATTATACAACGCAGGTGATCTTTTATCTAGCAATTTTACTGAAACTAATTTTATGTATTTTTATTACAATTATTAACAAATAATTAAATTGTAAAATCTACTATGAACATCATTTATATTTCTATAGCACAGGAATCTGTTTTTTTAAAATTTATTTACAAGATGCACAGATTGATGAGCGGAGATAAACTATGGCATCTGAGTCACTTGACTCTTCATTGACTCTCCTGACTATGGTAAAAAAGATTATCAATGAACGCACAGTCAAAGGCTGCCCTCAAAGCGAAGACAAGAATGCGAAGGGAAATGTTAACCCTACAACTCCATTGGAAGCTGCTGATCATGCTGGAATAGAAACGGGTTGCGAAACCAAAGAATTTCTTAATTTCTTGAAACACCTAAGCACATTTTAGATAGGTGTAGAGAGTTGATTGAATCAAGTTCTCATTAAAACAAACTGTATTTACCATTCTTTATTCATGGAGAACTTAATACTTTGCTACAGCTTATTGAGCACAAATTTAGCCCAGTTTCACTGGTTCATGAAACGAACAATAAACTTACACAGATGAGTGAGCTAAAGTTGGAGGAAAAAGCTGTCCAAACTTTCAGCCTTAAAAACACACGTTGCTAAAACCTACCTTTTTTAAAGGACTCAAAGAAAAACCAGAAAAATAAAAATTAATATTCTTCAGCAACACGAAACAGCAAGTCACACATCCAAGAGGCTAGCAAAATAGCTAGTGCACAAGATGTTTCGCACAAATTCTGCAGAGAAAGTTTCGCCACTGTAGTCAAAAAGCAAACAAGGTCTACAAAGCCTTAATCCTTTGCACCTATCTCACAGCATCCTGCAAAGACTACTCAGCCTACTAACATCAAGGTGACAAGGCTTCCAAGAGTGGTGATCCAAAGCCTTACGGAGACCATACACCCAACTGATTTCATGGACCACCTTTTGCATAGCTGCAAGTATATCCAAGAAAATCAAATTGTGCGATCCCACTGCTTGAGACGCAGTGGACGAAGATACAATTTGGTAATTGTCATTTAACCTGAGGACTTTAGGGTCATTAATGGCAGCACCCTCTGGCACAGGGGAAAGTGCTATAGATTTAAAGAATACTACGGCTTTATCCGCTGTTTCAACTGTCAAAGGTTCGGGCATGAACAGGAAGACTGTAGTCATCATACCTACTGTGGAAACTCTGGAGGATCACATACAACGACGACATGCAGAGCTTCTACGCTCCACTGCACCAACTGCAGCTCTTCCAACAGGATATGCGGAACAAAGTTCCATACTGACAATACTACAGCAGACCCCAACTGTCCATATTACGTCTATTTAGTGCAGTGTTTCCAACACGACCTACGCCAACTTCAAAAAGCAACCGCAGAGATACTTAGACTCACATCCAAGATGCAATCATCTGACCAACAGACCAGAACTCAGAATACTATCTTACAACTTAGTAATTTTCTCGTAAATCCACATGCCATAAATCATTCCATCCATCCACTTATCCAATCGCATTTCATCAGAAATGTTCAAGACCCTCTCACGATCATTCATATAAATACCAGGAAATCAAAGCCGCCTATGGATCTCCTCCGGATTACAGCAGAAGACCATAAGGTTGACGTTTTTATTTTACTAGAGCCTTTCCTACAGGATGGTAAAATTTCATGCATCCCCCAGAATTGGTCTTGCTGGTCTTCAATCAACCACAAGGTAGCAATTATTTTTACTTCCCAGAAACTTAAACCAACCTTCCTCCACAGCTCAGAAACAACAGTAACGATTAGGATAATCTCTCTCCTCGAGAGGCTTTCTTGAACATCATTTCAGCCTACAATCCTCCTCCAAACCACAGAGCAAGGAGTTCAACTGTGGCCACGACTACAGACCTTTCCGTAACTTTAAGTAAATTGGATAATGTTCTTAGAACTGCTTGTTCAGGAAATACTATCATTGGCGCGGATTTGAATGCCCACTGCCAAACCTGGGGTTACCCCAATGATGATTCACGAGGGGAACAAGCAGTGGATTTCATCCTAGCCAATGACCTTTTTATTCTCAACTCATAAGACTCCCCACAAACTTTCACCAATAAATTTCAACAAGGATGGCCAGACTTAACGTTAGTCACGAATGCTGAAATGGCTAACGATATTACTTGGGAAGTTTTGGACGAGGAGACTTTAAGTGATCATCAATATGTAAAGGTTATATTCAACAATAGAACTACCTCCTTACAATTTAAAAGATATAAATAAAATTTCGTGGATATGATAAATTTTTAAAACTTCTCCTACGCCATATCATTAATCTTACCCAGTCAACTGCTAACAGCCACAATTTCACTGATCTGGAAGAAGCTGCCTCGACTCTTCAAGAAACCATTACATTTTGCTGTAATTCTTGTTACAAAATCAAAGGAACCAAACATAAGACCACCCCTAAATGGTGGACATAGCTATCCAGATCACAAGAAAAGAACTTCGAGACTTCAGGAGGCGTTATCAAAGGGCTCCAGCACAAGATAAAGATGGGATATATCAACAGTATAAGGACAAACGTGCAATTTACACCAAACAACTTGGAAGTACAAAAAAGAACAACTAAAAGGAATTTTGCAGTGCTGCAAGCTCTCCCTATGGCAAAGTTTATAAAGCAATCTTCAAAGAGGTCGTTCCACCTTCACATCTCTTTGTTGATTCTACTGGCAACCAAAAGGGAAGTGATCTGGAAATTGCAGAAAATATTCTAGCAAAACTTTTACCCACCACCCACAGCCAAGCCTTTGTCTCAAATGTAACTGAGACAGATGACGTCCCCTTCAGCAAACAAGAAATAGCGAGAGTTATTAATACCTTAAGAAAAGGCAAAGCTCCAGGCTTCGATGGGATTGACAATATTATTATTCAAACCATCAACAGGTCATTCCCCAACATCCTGCATAGTTTGTTCAACAAATGCCTATTTCCTATTTTCCTTGCTGCTTCAAGGTTGGAATTATTATTCTGTTCTATAAAGAAGGCAAAAACAAGTCTAATATTAGCTCCTATAGACCTATCTCCCTCTTACCAACTCTTGGGAAAGTCCTTGAATAACTTGCCACTAGGAAACTGTCTTTTCATTTGGAAAATTACAGCTTCTTCCATCAAAACCAATTCGACTTTAGACAAGGCCGTTCTGTCGATGATGCCCGTCTTGACACTCACCAAGAAAATCCAAACTCTTCGTAGCCAGAATCTCCATATTGCAATTATCACAATAGACATAAAAGGCGCTTTGACAATATAAACCATTATAAAGTTAAGCAGCAACTCTGTGCCACCAATAGCCCGGCCAATATTACAAACTTCCAAATCAACAACCTTAATGACAGAACGGTCCTACTACCAACTGATATGGGCCTTGCCTCTAGAAGCCAATCCATAGGGTGCCCACAGGGGTCTTGTAGTAGCCAAATTCTTTGGAATCTTGTCGCAGATTCATCTTTGAAATTCAACTGGGGCAATATTGGCAAAGATGTTGACACGAACAGCCAAATCAACCTTCAAGCCTTCGTGGACGATTTTACATTCGTTGTTGGTGCCAAAAGTGAAAAGAAACTAGTAAAGTTTTCAACTCTAGCCCTTACATATTTTAAGGCTGATGAAAACCATCTATCCATTTCCCTGAAGAAAACTAAATTCATGCTCGTTGCGAAATTCAAGTGTGGTCCACAGATACTTTGGGGAAACCACAGACTGAAAAAAGCTAACCATATCAAGCTGCTAGGAGTGATCCTTGATAAAAAACTTAACTTTAAAAATCATATCATCTCCCAAGGCAATAAAGCGCTACTTCTGCAAGGAAAACTACGCAGAATTGCAGGCAATGAATGGGGCATTAACCAACATTACCAGATAATGCTCTACAAAACAGTCATTGAACGCATTTTCTGCCATGATGCTGCCGTTAGGGGAACTTCATCTAAGACATATCAAAAGCTCTCATCCATTCAAAGAAAGTTCCTTCTCAGCATCACTGGAGCCTTCAGAATTACCCCAACCTCAGCCTTACAACTCATTACTGGTCTTCCCCCTTCATCTGAAAGTCGAAGCAGAGGCAAAGCTTATCAACCTCACTAGGGCTGGAGTTGTGTGCCTAGAACCCATTATCCCCTTACCATCTGATGTTGAGGCGAAACTAAGTCTGGATACAAATCATCCTGGTCTTTTTAATATCAACACGTTCATCACAATAGACGAAGAGGCAACCCCTCTGCAGTTTTTGCCGGACACTCTACACATATTTACAGATGGATCAAAACTTGAAGAAGGAATAGGTACAGCTTTTGTTGCCTACATAAACAACTCTAAAATTCACACATGGAAGCAGAAACTTCACAACGCGAATTCTGTTTTCCAGGCAGAGATAATTGCAATCAAAGAAGCTGTTAAGTTTGCAAAAAGGCAACAACTTTTTGCAAACTTAACAGCTTCTTTGTCAAGTCCTATAGCTCGCTCTGTCCAAGCTGAATTAGTTAATTTCTTGTCCATCCAACCAAAATGGATTAAGGCCTATGCTGGAATAGAAGGCTACGAGGAAGCTGATAAGGAAGCGAAGAGTGCAGCCTCATCTTCACTCCAGCCTCTCATTGTTCCACTCCCACGCTGCCATCTTAGACAAGAATGTCAGAAATGGATTCTTGTTAACTGGCAACAAAGCTGGAAGGATGCCAATGCAGGGCACTTTATTCATGAGATGGAAACTACTGTCTCAATGAAGCCATTAAGCTGGACAAGAAATGAAATTCTATTTATGTCCGGCCATGGCCCTTTTCCTACGTACTTCCACCGAATGAACCTGACAGTTTCACCTAATTGCACTTGTGGAGATATTGGCAGTCCTCTCCATTTCATCACGGCTTGCCCATTAACTGCTTCTTGGCACCTGTCAGGCTCAACCACCAGATGGATAGTGGTGTGGAAGAAAGCAATCTTGAATAACAAGATTTCCAGGAGAAAGTTGTACCAACTCGTGGATTTTCTAATTATTCAGGAAGGCCTTTTTACTTTGTTCCATGACGACAACAGCTAGTAACTACTCCTCCAACCCTGTGTCGTATCAATCCTCTTGCCTCACCCATTTACCTAAAACTCTGCCTTACTTTGTATAGCTCTTCTTCATATCTTCTTACACAAATTTTGCAATGCATCCCCTATTTCTCACTTAGTTTGTACCGCAATCACCATTTGTTAATATTCATGTAATTCACCAACTAGTTTCTTTTTTTTTACATAGTATAATATTGTTTTATTATTACAAAAATTTTTGTACATACTTGTTGATTTTGCCTAATTATTTGTAAAGAATTGTTAGCTTAATTTGAATTGTCCATAGTGTGGTAATATTTGAGAGCTCGGAGTTGCAAAATTGGGGTTCTTCTGTAGCGGCTCCGTTTATCTCTCCAGTGGCTTCCATCATACTGGTATAGCTCATTTGATCTGGGTACAGTTCTGGTACAGCTGGGTACAGGGTGTAAACGTAAACGTATTAAGGAATTGCTCATTATTTCATGAAGCTGCAATCTACACTGCTAGCACCCTAAAGGAAGCAGGATATGAAATTTACAACATACATTAGAGGAGGTGAGATATGCAAATGATTAAAATTTCAGCTCAGACAAACGACACGGGAGCCTGTGGCGCCACTTCAAAGTGCTACTTAAGGTTTGGAGATTTCGACGATTTCAAGTTCAGTAACTGTGTTTTTCTTAAGGTTTTTTTTTTTTTTTTTTTTTTTTTTTTTTTTAAAACGATGAATTATGCCTCGTAGAAAACAACTATAATTTTTTGATCAAGAATCCGAATTCGACAGAGGAAGGATAGTGGCCTACTAATATTATGAATCAACATTCAGGAATTAACAACTAAAAAACTGTAATGCGGATAAGTGATCATTTGATGCAGGAGGTTACGACGCGTTGGATCGCATCCACCTCAGAGCACCACTTCAGTGACGGATCGTTCAGCCACATCACAATCCATAGCACAGCACATTTATTGTCTGCGCGTATCATTCGACGCCGTTTACTGCAGAGTGATCTGTCCGCAAGTCCTCCATTGCTTCGTCCACCCTTGAAACAAAACCACAAACGTCTCTGCCACCAAAGGTACGATGAAAGAAGGATGTAGACGGAAGAATGGAATGAAATTGTCTTTACTTATGACTCACTCTTCTGTCAGCAACACCACGATGATCGTATTCGAAGCTGGAGAATCCGTGGAGATAGGATGCTAAAATCAGGTCCGTTTTGAACCGCCACACTGGTTCTGCACCACGTATTATGGTATGGAGTGGTAATGGATATCACTCTCACACTACTCTAATACACATTGCCGGCACTTTAAACAGCCAGAACTACATCTCCGAGGTGTTAGAGCCACTATTTCTTCCTTAATTTCAGAGCTTGCCCACAGACATATTTCAACAGGATAATGCGCTACCACACGTGACACGTATTGTCCAAAGGTTTTTCGTCAATCATCAGATTGAATTGCTTCACTGGCCGGCTTGCTCTCTGGATCTTTCGCCGATAGAAAACTTGTGGTCCATGGTTACTCAACGATTTACCCAGATTATATCCCCAGCTGTCACACCAGATCAACTTTGGCAACGTGTAGAAGCTGTTTGGTCTGCTGTACTACAAAAACTCATCCCAAGTCTCTTTGAATCAATGCCGAGGCATGTGGCAGCGGGGATCTCCAACAATGGCGGATACTCTAGCTACTGATTTTGGCAGGAACCTCATTTCGCAAATGTCTATAAATTTAATCATTTGATACTTGGTCAAAATGTTATCTAGAAAATGAATTTTGATGTGATATCACTTGTCTTTCCAGGTGTTGCAATTTGGGTGGACGTGCAGATTGAATTGAATTATTTTAAAGGGTTATAATGAAGAATGCAATGATGTTTTCAGTTGTTTGGTCTGACCTAGATCCAAAATTCTCATAAATGATGCATATTCAAACAAATGCCGTCTCAATATGCAGCATCATGTTCATTATATATATGTTTGTTAACATTGTAGAGAGTGTTCATTCACATTGTATATTCTTCGTTGGCATGATGTTATTGATTCACAATGAGTAAATTATTTGATCCTCCTTTGTTCTCAATTTCGGTATTTTTTAACACCAATCATTAAATTCCTTATGTTTTAGAGTACGTTGTAGTACCCTATTTTTAATATTTTCGATAGACTATGCTTTAAAATAAATTTAGATGAAATTAATTTTAACTCATGCGTCTAATTTGTATCGTGCAGTAGAATGTATTGCTCATACTTTCTTATAAAAAACTATCTAACATTTTTTATAAGTATTGTGATTAGTTCATTAATAATCAGAACGACTTGTACTTTGATAACTCATCAGTTTTAATATTCAATGAATTTTGGGAATGCGTTGCACCCATTCCTGCAACTCTATCATTGTTTGATTCTATGATCAGAGAGATAATTTATATTCTTCCTGGTGTGATAATTTTAATGGACAGTAGTTTTTATATATTATATATGCTCATAAACATGTATCATGCTTTATATATTTTTATTTTAGTGTTCACTAAAAAAGTCGAAATTTATGAATTGATATTTCTGATTTAAGAAATTCAATGTCAACGGTCATCTTAAATACTTTTCGTCAGGTATTTATTTTGTCTATATCCTTGTTAATGGAAATGGGTTTTTTCCCGTATGATTATGGTTATAATTAGCTTGAGAAGCATTTTCAATAAGGCAACATCTTAATCTCCAAAATTTACACAAGTATATCGCAGAGTGTTTTAGGAAATCAACATTATTATGAAGATGTCACATGATTGTATGTCATCTCATCTCATTATCATACACATGTACATGACTATTTGGACTGAGTCTTTTTAAATAGTTATTTTAGTTGAATGCTCATGTGTAGTCTGATTTATTATCATAAGTATTTTTTAGAATTTTATAGCCGAAGTCTAAGAAAAATTTTCTCAGAAACCAAAGACATGACGAATGTTCTAATTCCTTGCAGCAGTTTTCAACTGTTAAATTTATAAGTAATAAAGCACAATTTTCTTGTGAGAGTGTGTTACATCCTTTTCAGTAATTGTTCTTTCTATATTTCATAATATCACACATGTAAACAATTGAAATATTAGAAAGAATTAAGAACCCTTTAGTGCGTGAAGATGATAAAATGAACAAATTTTATTAATTTTCTTAAGAGTTTTTGATATATTCTTTTCTTTCCAAAATATATTATATCCAAAGAAATATTTTAAATTTATATAAGTAATTGTATTTTTATAATAAGTTGATTTTGCCAAAATTGTACATTTATGCATATTTACAATGCAATATAAAGGGATTTAACCCCGTTCCCTTTAGAATTTAATTCCCTTTGTTAGGAAACCCGCATTTCCTTTTCATACGTGCTTTGGAATACATTTACTCTTTTCCAGTACGTGCTTAGAAGTAGAAATTCATACATATTTATACAAAAATGTATTCTCTTTAAATTTGAATTTAAATATTTTTTGAATAAAAGGCATTTCGGTAATTTTAAAATATCGGATAACCTTCTACTAAAAATTTAGAAAGCAATGTGTGCTTATATCCCTTTCATATTGTTTTTATCATATTTCATGTAAAACAATTGAGTTTTTAAAGAAATTTGCTTTACTGTAAACATGTTTTGAATATTTATTTTTATATCTTTATGTTCTTGAACGTGTAAACTGGAAATTAATTCATCTATTTTATTATTCTTAATCAATAAAGTTATAAAATATCCTTTTCTTTTCTGCCGAAATTTAAATCAAAAATATTTCTAAAGGATGTATTTTTATATGTTTCAAAATAAGTATTATTATTTTTAGTAAATTGGTAGGTAATATAAATTTATCACAAATTTAATTATTTTTAATAAAAATTGAAAATTTAATTAAATTTTAATCTTGCATAATTTTTAAAGAATGATTTTTAATTGATATTTACTTTAATCTGTGGGAAATGACATGGGAAATAAATTAATATTTTTAAAAATGTTATTTGAGTTCAGTCTTAACTATAATTTCGCCCAAAAGGTGAATAATTGATTCTATTATTTAAGATTTACTTGTGATTAAAAACATTTAAACACTTTACAGTAAATGAAGCACTTATTATTTTAGTAAATATTAGCTGATAACATATTAACTATACAGATAATATCCACCAGTCTTAAAAAGTTTCTAATACATAAATTCCAAAATATTTTTCAGAAAAGTCCTATCATTTGAAAAATTAATACTAATTAAAAAAAATATGGTGTATTGTTAAACTTTGTTTTATAAATAACTTAGTAATGTATCGTTAAAATCAATTTTATATAAGCAGTCATCTTGTGTAATTTCATAAACATTTCAAAGTTTGTTACTGCTACAATTTCCCAATCCAAATTCAAATGATTTGTGAATTATTATATTAAGCTATTGCTTTCTGAGAAATAGTTTGACCTATCTTCATTTCATTCAAAGAAAGAACTTTATTTGCTAACGTGTATAAACTTAAATTTTAAAAAAATAATATTGTGAACAGGACCTGGGGTACCATGCTCCAACTCGTAACACGAGTGATTTGTATAATTAAAATTTGAGCTGACCTACCCAAACGCTGACGCACAATTCCTTCATATCCAGACATTAGTGAATTTACTTATAGTCTTTAATGCACAATATTCTTTTCTTACATCTCATTTGATAATTAAATAGTTTTATTTATGAAAGGAAAAATTTATTTTTCTTTATCATGCACAATTTTGAATAAATGCAAAACAATTTTGATACATGTTTTATCATAATATTTTACAGAACTTTAGATTTACGTGTATCACATCTGCAAATTTATTCTCTGAGAAGCATTTCGTTTTATAGACTTTAAAAAAATTATTTATTGTTTCTCCTTTTCAAGATAAAATAAGTAGTAATCCAGTTCAAGAATCCGATTACCTTATCGAGTATAAAATTGTTTGTAATGGCATGGAAACCATTTTTAACAAAACAGTCATCAGTTAAATTAGGCCTAAAATTTGAAAATAATGATAAACTAAACTGCAAATAAAGGATTTTGCTGAAAAAAAAACAAAAATTAAATATGTAAGCGAGGAAATGTTTTTTTTGTTTTTGACAAAATTTTTATAAGTTAATAGTCAAAATTTAATAAATGAAGAAAAATTAAAAATAGGAAATAATTGTGTGATACTTCTATCAAATAATAAATGTTGCACTTAAAATTTATTTAAAAATTAAATTTATTAATTAAATGGATCCAGGTACGAAAAGCTTATAAAAATGGATGGTAATGAATTTTAAATGGTTTAAAAATTTATGATAATTTATAGATATGAAGTAGAAGAATATGACAAAAACTTTTGAGAACCATACAAAAAATTTGTGAAATATGTTTATTCTTGTTACTTTTGTCACAAACTTTAAATTGAGGAAAATTAATATATTTCAATTATTTATCACATAATTATGTATAATAACAGCAGATTTCTTTTCGAAGACTAGGAATGAGTGCAATGATTGCTAATAATCAAAAATCTATCTATCTATCTATATAGTTATAAAAGAAATTTCCTGAAATGCAATTATTTTTGTGGCCAAGCAATATTTATCAAAAATTAAAAAAGCATCCAATTTGTGAAGACAAAATAGAAAAAATTTCTTCTCGATGTGTTTATCTTGAATGACAATGAGGTTATTGAAACTAAACAGATTCCTAAATTTGAACTTCACTTCATAGAAATATATAAAATTTAGAATCCATCTCCCACACCAAGCATTATATAAATAACTCCTTTATTTTGCATACTTCAGCAGGAGTTGCGAAAAATATGAACTTCAGAAAATCAATTGTTGTACTAAATAAACCAAATGTTCCACTACCAGGACCATTGTGTCCTAGTGTAAGCTTACTGCGCCTCACAGGTGGACACTTTCCAGAACACATCCCATCAATGGGGAAAAAAATCTACTCCAAGCAGGCAGTGTTTTATATGCTGTCGTAAAACCGATGAACAAGGGAAGAGAATAAGGCATGAGGCAAGAGTTTATTGTAAAAAGTGCAATACATAGGCTTTTGAGCAGTACCTTGTTTTGGGGTATACCATACTGTTAAAGATTTGTAAAATTTATGTATTGAAAATCATATTGTTGTGTTTTTATATTATACTAGTTACATTTAGCTTCAAAATTTCGTTTAATTTACTCAATACGAATAACATGTATGTGTAATCAATGTTTTATGTGTATGTAAAAATTATAAAAATAGAAGTTATCGTATTTATAACTTTATTTTTGTAATAAAAAAGCATTTTCTAACTCTTATAATAATATAAAGAATAAAATTAAACAGTAAAAAAATTTTCCATTTTTGATCCCTTTTTCTGAAATATATGTCACAGTTAAGGGGTTAAAATGATATTAATGCTCTTATAATTAAATCTAGCTCTAAATAAATTTAAAACACGAAACTGTTAATTAATAATAAGTAAGTTGATTAAAAGGTACATTTTCTCAGTGATTTGCAATTTATGTATTATCATATTTTAGTTTAGTACGAGCATTTAAATAAAGCAATCAATGTAATATTTGCACTTTACGAGAAACGTGGAAATTACTTGGAACAATTCATTGTACGGAAGATCAGAATTTGTGATTACTATTTCAAATGCAATGACAAGAAAGATATATTAATTTAAGAATAGGGTTTCTTCACTATAATTAGATTATGATTGTCGGTCAGTGAATTAGTCAATCTCATTTTTTGCGGAAAAAATCGAAACATAATAATAATTTTCAAGCAAAACTATTCAATGAATTTTGGAGTAATGAAAATTTTAAAAATTAATTTTTATTTTGTTATAAAAAATCTTAACTTTTTGAATAGGAAAACAATTAATTAAGGAATGCATTAGAAATGCATATTTTACAGCAGAAAACCATTTTACTTTCAGAATTAAAAATATCAAAAATTTATTAAATATATTTCACTCTACGAGTAAAAAGTAAAAATAGCACTTAATGTTTTAGATATTAAAAAATATATAAACTTTTACATCTAAATAAAGAAATGCTCTTTAAACGTAACAAAAACAAAATAACAATTCTTGGAATTAATCTTTCGTACATTTTCTAAATATTAACTGAAGTTTTCCCATTTGCCTGAAACATTAACCTTCTGATCATTTATAACTTAGTTACACAAGTTCTTGAAAGCATCTCAATTGCTTTTCTTTTATTTCGTAGTGGATTTACTAGTTCTTTGAAATAGTAAGCTCTTTGAATACCGGGTGATAAATCAATTTGGTGACCCACCTTTCTGTCACGGTGGGAGAAGTGTTAATCATTTGCTTTTGACATGAAGAATGTGTTATTATTTCAGAATATTTAAATAAAACCAGAAGAAATACAATATCATTGACATTCATTCTGAAGGCTCATTAAGATAGAAAAATTGATTAATCATATGAAATCTTTCCTTTATTATTTAACGTTTATTTAAATACGAAAACTTCTTTGTAGTATATTTAATATATAATTTTAAATATATAAGTTAAAACACTTTTTATTTTGATTATTTATTTTGGATATTAGTACGATAAATATCAATCCAAAATATTTTTTTAAAGTTTTGTTGAATACTTGAAAAAATTTTAGTGGCTTCAATTAAATTAAAATATTACTAAATTAAGATATTATTTTGCTGCTAAAAATAATGTATTTGATTCATTTTTTAAAATATTATCGAGAATAATATTTCTTAAAAGCTTTCTTTCTATCCCAAAGAAAAGCTACATCATAGGTATAAAATATTTATGCAAAATATAAATGTAATAAATAATCGAAACACTTATTTGGGTAATTCAATTCTATGTTCAAGATAAAGAATAATTTGAATAATTTTTTAAATACTATGTTTCGCATTTATTTTTATTCATATAAATAAATTATTAATGTCAGATGAACATAGAAAAGAGATATTTTTTCTTAGATTCAAGTTTTTTTTTTGATATTGTTTACTTGTAAATATAATAATGAGCTCAAGCATCTAAAAATGATTTGTAAAAAAAAATTCACTGTAGTTGTTGAATAAAGTTGAATAAATTAGTTCTTAATAGACTTTTTACTTATTATGAAAATTAAACTAATTTTAATTGAATTCAGTAAAAGCATGATTTAAACTAAAGTTGATGATAAAAATATAACTAAATTATAAATCAATGTGAAAATTTTACTTTGCAAATTTAAATAAGTTGTATCTTATTTTGTCTCGCGCATTTTTAACGGATTACATTCAGAATATTAAATCAAAAACCAGAGAAAAAGGCAAAAAGTATTTCTATTCCTAGGAAATATAATAAAAATAGTTTACTGTTTTTTGTTAAAGCATCATTGATGCCAAAGAGGACATAAAAGCAATATGCAAACATATATGAAGAAAATTTGGTTTTAAAACAATTTGAATTAGTAATCAAATAAAATAGAATTATTTTTGAAGTATAGATATAATATTTTTTGAAAGATTAGTTCAGACAATATTTATATACTTATTTTTTAATTCTCATGACTTCAAAATTCTTGTTTGAAGCAATTGGTTTTGATAATTTTTGAAGTTTTTGCTATAAAGTCAAATTTTCATTTTGTAATGATTTGTAATTATTTCTTATACTTAATTTTTTATTATAGTTAAGTATTTTACTTATACTCCTCACATTTTTGCTGTTTTACTTAATTTAAGTTATATTATTTTACTCGGTTAAATCTGTAGCTTAAAATATATTCATAGTGCATATGTATATTATTTACATATTTCTTATTCTGCATCATTAGAATTTTCTTTAATTGTAATAACAAAAATAATAATATTCTAGAAATTAGAAAAAATACTCTAATATTTTTGATAGAATAATAATTTATTAATTTTTGCTTATTTATGGTTTCCTCGGTTCACACATTTTTTGAAGTTATGTATTCATAGAAATATAAGCTTTAATATATTTTTCTTTTCCTCTGTTTTTTAAATTCCAATATACTTTCAAACAATGCAAATACTACAAAAATACCTGAAAAATTTCCATTTAGTCATACTCTTAAAATATTACTAAAAGCAATCATATACAATGCAAAATATCACATTATTATGCTTATTGAAACTAAATTCAGTTACATGATTCATAGACTATTAATAAATAATATTGTTTTTTACGAATCACAATCTAATGTAATGAACTGTGTTTCAACATTTTCTGTTAATTCTTCTCAAATGTATATTAAGTCATTCATTGATTTTTTAAATACAAATTTTGAATTAGTTTATGATTTTAGAATCTAGGAGAATAAATTTTAGTGTTTAAAATACTTTACGCAGAACAATGAATAAGTAAAACATTTTTTAAATTAAAGAGTCAATTAAGCATTTATAATTTATATTTTGTATCATTACAATTCAATTTTGACTCTTGACTTGAAATTATTTTGATGTTAAACAAAATATTGTAGTGTTGATAATATGTAAACTTTTCGAATAGTACTTTAAGATGATTTTATTAATCATTTAAAATTTCCTGTAATAAAACTTTTTAACAATGATTTTTAATTGTTTCTAAAAAGAGTAATTAAATTGAAAATAATGAAATTACAAACAGAAATTTCATTCAATGATATTTCTTTACAATTGATCTTTTCTGTCTTACCATGTGATGAAAGAGTTAGGGATTTCTTGCTAGAGAAATAACCCTATTGACTTCACATATAATGAATGCAAAAAGTTCATTTCCCACAATATGGTTCTAATTGGCGCAACATTGATGGAAGAAGAAACAGCATGGAGAATAGCTGACATGGAATATTTAATTGAGCAAAAAAGAAAGATGGAATTGAATTCCCCTAATAAATTCTAAAAAAAAAAGTGAAGGACATTTAATATCATTTAAAATCTTTACATTATTATAGAGCAATAAAATATTTTTATTAGAATTAATAACAGAAAATTCAAATTTTTAGTTCAAGTATATTTAACTGAATAATTTCATTCTCGTTGACAAATAATACATGCTATTAGAATTCCATATATGCACATCATGTGACTTGAATCGCACTCATGAATGTGCATACCTACATCTGCATAATTATTGATGCATGATTGGCTTCTAATTAAAAAACAAAGCTCTCTAATCACCGAAATATCTATTATTAAATAGAAAACCGTACATTGTAATAAGTTTGCAAGCAGGTAATAAAAATTTAACATTAAAGTTTCAATTAAGACGAAAATTTGTTCATTTCCTTAATAATAGTTTTCTAGCAGATTTTATAACCACATTTTAAAATTTTTTTATTACCTTTAAATGAGCCCTGTAATAAATATTTTTAATGTAACATCACTATTTGAATTGCTCGTTATAGCCTTAAATTATATTAACTAAATATAATATTTTACTAATAGCAGTTTATTTTTATAACATATTTTGACTAAAATTTCTTGACTTTTTGACTACATTTAAGATGGATAGAAATTACACAATAGTGTAATTTCTATCCATCTTAAATGTAAATAAGTAAAATGTGTAAATATATGAAAGTAAATTTTTAATAAAATATGGAAATATATTTATATTCACTACATTAATTATTGAAACTTTAATTATTCTAACTAAATGTTTTGAGGATAAAATTTTTCACAGTTTGTAACCGAAGTGCGAGTAATTCATAAATCTCTGCTGGTAATAAGAGTGAGTGATTTATTAATTAATTTATGCTTTAGTTATCTAAGATTCTCACACAGAAAGTCTTCAACTCTTCCAAATTTGATGACTTAATAAATTCAAATTCAAGATGTGTAACGAATTCTGTTCCGCTCTAATTACCTTCTATTAATATTAATAATATATGTATAAATAATTGAGTTAAACGGAGCAATTTTAGAAGTGTTACATGACATATTTTTTAAGAGATAAATCTTTAAACTAATAGAAGAAATTATTGCGAATTTTTTTTATCTTATTTCAATAATGTATTTACTTTTGATGTATAAGTTTTAATTGTATTGTTTTCCATTCTAAAATTAAATAGATACGTATATTTTTGTATATTATATGTATTATCACTATATATGAAAAAGTACCATTTTGCAAATTATCAAATTAAAGAAATGGAGATCGGCAATCATAATATTTTTTAAGAATAATTTAATGCACTTAATAAACTGTTTTACTTAATAAGTATGTAAAAAAGTGAATTTAATAAATAAATAACTATACTTATAATAAATTCAACAATAAATTTTTATAGTAAAGGAATTAAGAGATTTATTGTCTTACGAGCATCAATTACTAGCAACTTAATATTTTTAATCTGAATTTCGTAATTGGATAGTTATTCTTATAACAAGTATTTAACTAGAACTTAATTAAAATATCCACATCAAGAGCATTTTCGTGACCATAAATCCACTCATATATAAGTCTAGATAATCCCTCAAGCGATACACGCAGGTAATAAATCATTATATGCAAATCCCAGAGAAGAGGGTAATAATGCCACAAGAAATAGTCATGCAGCTAATTGTTTGGCATTTAATTCAGTTTTAAAATTATATTTAAAACTTTTGTATTCAAATGAATAATAATTAATTTTTTAAAAAATGCTTTTACTATTTGACTGAAAAAATTAATCATCGTAAATATTCAAATTAAAAAAGTGGATGTTTTGTTACCTTAACATTTTTTTAAATCAAAATAATTTGATTGAAGTGGAAGTTAAGCGGGATTCAAATATAAGGAAAAAAATCTTATTGTTAATTGTAATTATTGTTGATAATTGTAAAGTAATTGTAGTTAAAAATAATATGAATGGATTTCTTTTTGAATGCATACGATTCTAATGAATACATGTATTATATTTATATTAACTATAATTTTCTAATTTTAACTATTCACTCGTGAACGTTAAAAAAGATTATTGATCTTTAAATTTATTTAGAAATATATTAAGTATATTTCAATTTGCTTATTTCACTTTAAAAATAACTAAAAGTAAAATTTGATTATATTTAATTACTATATACTTTTACCGTTTCTAACATGCAAAATTTTGAGACTAATTTTGATTTGAAAAATAAATCAATAAATCTTTAAGCTATAAAACTATGAAAATGTTGTTATATAATGCCCTCATACTGGGATTTCCACTTTTCAGCACAACGAAGAGAGAAATTGATGGCATCTTGTATAATAAAGCATCCAGTAGGTTGTTGTTGTGACCTACAAAATGGGCGAGTCTTCGTAACTTAGAATCTGAGATAAAGCAGAACACCCTCAGACTGGACCTGTTAACACAGAGGTATCACTTCACATGGAGGACATTGCGACCACGGTTTATTGTAGCCACCATTCATGATTACGATGAATCTTCGTTGAGTCGAGATTCGAAATTACTACCTTCCGATAGCGAGAATGAACGCCCGAACAAAACAGGTCACAGCAGCTCCAATTTCATTCCTGAATTTTGAAGTTGGTATAATGTCGATGCTTTCTCAATAAAAAAAGTAATACGAAGAACACTCTGAAATTTTTGAGATACAACTAGGTTTCTAAAGTTATACTTACAAAATTTTAGGTGTGTTCAAAGTAGTCTCCTCCAGCATCAATGCACTTTTGTAAACGAATTTTCCACAGATTAAATGCCTCAAGCCATTCATTTCTTCGAATAGATGAAAAAAATGCATTTATAGCCACATCAATCTCTTATTCTGAATGAAAACGACGTCCACGTAAGTTCTTTTTTAGATTAAAGAATAACCAAAAGTCGCACATAGCTAGATCAGGTGAATACGGTGGATGTTCGATCACTTTAATTTGTTTTTGTTAAAGAAACTCAACTGTTAATCCAGCTGTATGTGAAGATGCATTGTCATGGTGAAGCATTAGTCCCCTAACATTCAGTTCTTGTAGAATTTCTGGAAGACATTTAATGGTATACCAGTTTGCTATTACTGTCTTCTGTCCTTCCAACTTGATGGCTTTGACCCATCCCGTACTTCTGAAGAAAACGGCATACATCACTTTTTTCAGTGCGCGTTGTTTTTTCATCATTGTCGGCGTGGTATCATCTTCAAAGACCCATACTTTGCTTTCTTGACGTGTTGGAACGTCAAAAAACGGTATGTACGTTTCATCACCTGTTACAATTTTAGAAATGATGCGGTGGCCACCATCATTCAGCATATTAAGAGTTTCTTTACTGATTCTGACATGCTCCTCTTTTTGATGCTCAGTTAGATTATGGGGAACCCAACGGCAAACTACTTTTTTCATATGTAATTCTTCATAAATGATTTTGTGTATGCCTGCGGATCCAATGTTAAGTTCCTTCTGTATCATTTGATAGGTACAGCGATTATCCTTCATTAACATTTTTCGTATGGCAGACACATTATACTGGATTACTGCCGACGGCGGCCTTCCTGTGTTCTTCATCCTGAAGAAAATTGCGACCTCTTCTAAATTCTCTAAGCCATTTGAATACAGTAGCATGAGCTGGAGATTCATCACCCAATGCTAATTGCAACCGTTGAACTCATTCTTCTTCATTTAATCCTGCTTTGAAATCGTAGAAAATCATAGCGCGAAAATGTTCTCGCGTCAACTCCATTTTCTCTTCTGTTTAAAATTTATTCCATGCTAAACAAGTTGAAGTAAGTCAGTAAAAAATCATCTTCTGTGTTAAAATACTTTGTACTTTAAAATTAAATCATTATTTTTATTTTGTAAATTCTCGTCTGCGCGTATTTCAAAAATTTCAAAGTACCCTCGTATTTTCAAATTATCTTGATTCGCCTAATGTTTCGGAATTTGTGTTTTTGCAAGTGGGAATTATGAATAAAAGATGAACACATTTTGAATATAAGATATTGGTAATTCATTATTGTGTGATACATTTTATAATTAAGTTCTTCATTAAATATGCAATGTAAATTAATAAGTAGTTGAATTATACTCTAATGTTGCTTATAACAGATTAATAATAAGTCGATTTATACTAATAATGAGTAAGTTAATAAAATTAACTGAATTATATTAATATTGTTTAAATAATAATACTTTTTTAAATATTTCAAAATTGTTTTACTTGTTTTATTGAATATATTTTAAATTTGACGATTATAGTTAATAAGTTTTTAAGTTAATATTGAGATATTTTTTTGATATATATCAATGTTTAAAATAGAAAATTACTGCGTAACATTAAAGTGTTTTAATTAATGTATTTTGGAATTTTTTAATGATAAATAACACATCTTAAAGAAATATTTTGAATAATAACTTTTTAATCCACTTTATTGAAAAATGCTCAAAATGCCAGAAAAAACTTACATTAAAGTAACTTGGTGATTAATTACTGTATAACATCGATAAAAAATTACAAACACACACACAAACACAACAGCTTTAAATAAATTATATATAATTAATATCTCGTCAGTCAATACAATTCTGAAGGTAGCATTTTACATAGTTTTCTATATTTTACAATACAACCTTATTTTTCTGCTTTCCATTAATTTTTTATTGAATAAAAATATCTCGATTTCAAATTTCACCAACCATGCAGTAGTAGAGAATTTGAGGATTTTGCGATTATTTTTTAGAAAACATGTAATTAAATGGTTTATAAATTTAATGGACTAAATCTTACTTTTCATAACACTGATCAAAGTAAAATAGAATAATATGAAGATGCTTTTCAGGAAAATAGCAACATGTCTCTTGGGGATGGACAAATTGTTATTAATTTATCTACTGATTGTTGTAGAGCAAATACATTTAAAATTTATGAGTAAATCAGATAAATAGATTAATGACTGAAATGTTTTTTCTTAAGAATATAATCTGAATAATATATGAAATTCTTGCTTTCCATTGTTTAACTATACAGATAGTTTGGGGACTGATGTGACTTATTCCGGACAAAAAGAGAAGAAACTAAGAATAACATCTATGCATAAAAGAGGAGAAACAGAATAAGGAGTATTAGATAGAGATAACGAATAAATAAAAGAATTGAGAAATTGAGATGGTAAGCTAAGCTGTATGCGTTTCTCAAGAATTTATTCCCTAACAAATTTATAATAACGATAATAAAAAATTCACTGAAAGGCAATTTGGGAGTGATATATTAGGCTTGTGAGTGCGATCGCTTGAATCTTAAATATTCAGCGTTTATTGAAGGTAATTCGTGTTGTCAGTAACAATGACGATTAGAGCTTGTCATTCTAATGAAAACTTTATTTGTTCTTTTCACCACTATGTTCTTCGATGGAACTTTAGATAAAGCCCTGATTGATTTTCTTTTTCTCACTTCAATGCATAATTTCTTTTGTCAAGTCATCATTTTATAAAGGGTAGAAATAGTTTAGATATCTTCTATCCTTTTGTATACCAATGGCATTTAATTTCTAAATATGATATCTCGGGTGAGTTTGTTTATGCTTTTCAATTTTGAATCGTTTGATCATTAATGTGTAAGACATAATCTGTATGTATAACATTATGATTTGTAACGTATTATTTTATATGAATGAAATTGTATTGAAAATAGAAATTAATTATAATATTCAATTAAAAAATAAAGATGAAAATAACAAGTATAATAATAAAGATTAAAGCCGAACGATGGCTAAATGTTTAGCGTTCCTGACTCCTGAGCTGTGGGTCCCGTGCTCGAATCCCGGTTCGGGCACGGATGTTACTTTCTTTCTCTGTTCTCTCTGTGTTTCGCTGTCTTTTATTCTGTGATGATGTATGAATGTGGCTCACCCCATAAACGGTTTTGTGGGGATATGGCGCGGGTAACGCTACTCGCCTCCGTGACTTGGTTCACAGGTGCCCGCTGAGTAACGACGAATGAGTACCAGTTTCTGCCCTTGTTGTGGCATAGGGTTCGTCAGCCAAGTGTCCACCGTTGAAAAAAAGAAATAATAAAGATTATATGTAAGATTATTTAAATTCATTTTCTAAAATAAAGAAGTTTTAAATTTAAGTTATTTTTTAACCATTATTATACAATTCTATTAAAAAAGTTTGATGATCACATATTTTTAATTATTATAAAAATTTGCTTATTATAAGGAGAGAGAGAGAGAGAGAGAAAATACACAGTGAGCTTTTTTAGTGCCTTAAGTACAATTACATACCATATCCCAAATTTAAGACATTCAATAGCTATATAAATCACTGACAAAAAAGCCTGAGCTGACAATTTTTTTCATATTCTATCAATAGACGTTAAGTTTCTTGTCAGACATTGATTGACAGATGGGCAAGCCAGAAACCATTCTGTTGATCTAAAAGCATGAAGCTGAATGATAGTCAACAGAAGACACTAGAGATAAGAATGAAGATTTGTCATCTACAATGGTTATTCTTGCTTCCATCTCGGATACAGTGATTGATAGAAAACATGCTATAGTTTTTGTTTCCTATGTAATCAATTTGCCATCAAGAGAGAGGTATATTAATCATACAAAATGTATTGTGAGGTTACATTATTTTTAGTAGATATACAAATTTAGAGTTGCCATGAAGTACTTTATTTTTGTGACAATATCGATTAAATAAAAAGTTATCAATATTGCAGAACTCATGGTAGCTTAATGGTAAAATTACGCTCACGAGAATGTGTGAAAAGTCGCAGTTTATTCTTCTTGTGATTTATTATATAAAACGCTTATTTGAATTAATAGTAAATAAGAATTCATCAATTAGTGTATTTTTATTCTTTATTTGAATAAAAATTGAAAGATAAACTATAGCTTTGATCAAAATTGAACTTACAATCAATAATGCTTACAAAATTTTCAACAATTTTATATGGATTTTGATATAGGATAGAGCCAGAATGCTCCTTGTGAAATTCTTGAAAATTGTTAGCTTCTGATTTTAATGGTTATATTGGAGTGTAACATTACTAGAAAATAGCTGTTGTATTTTTTTCCGAAGAATAAGACAATCTGACAATAGTTCAGTTGTATTGTTTACTTAGTCAAATTTAAAAATAAAAAAAACTAATTGGCAGGAGAAGTCATATTTTGGTTTTATTTTAACTGAAAATATTGATAGGTGGATAATAAACATTAATCGAATAGGAATGAGTAAGAAGAGAAATTACATGCGAAATCCTAGAAAATTTATTTCCTGATTTTATTAATAACATTCGAGAATTATTAAAATCAAAATATATAAAAAGAGTAACAGTCGTCATTTATAAAATGATTTTGCAATTTCTTTTTCATCATAAGGAAATATTTTGTATAATTTCAATAAAGCAATTTCTACAAAATTTCTGATAAATATTATTTGAAATTGAGGATGTAGTTATTCATTTTATGCATTTTTTTTCTATTATAAAAGCCATATATTATTTTGAATGCAGTTGTAATAGTACCAATAGTCTTTATTTATTTTCTTTAATTAATAATTCCTCACAAAAGGTCATTCAGCAGAAAATTCGCTTTATTTAAAGCTGAGAATACAGATTAATTACGAAAATATGTTTATTCAGTTCTAATAAATTTTCAGCAGTAAAAGAGCTTAGAAGTCTTACAGAAACTTCCATTTATCATTTTTTATATAAAATTAAAATTTCTATTAATGTAACTTCTATTCTCTTACTTTCATCTTGGGATTTCTTAAGCCATTTTTACCATATTTACCAGCCAGAAAAAAAATATATTTGTTGTAATTTTATTTTTTTAATTTTATTTCATGGTCAGACTTTCTATTTAGGTATTCTTTTATATTTTACAGTAAATACGAAATTAGATGAAAACATTTACAAATTTAATAAACGTTGCATTTATTATACATACTAAAAATAACGCAATTTAATTTCATGGGTGTCATATATTCATGTAGCTAATATTTATATATTAAACCAGTAATTATATAAAATTTTATTTCAGCTAGATTAAAATGATAATTTGTATTTATTTATTTTACAAAAATAATACTAATGAAAGATTTTGGTTTATTTGTAAATATATTTACACAATTAAATGTGATTTCGTTTTTGTCATACACACAAGCTATAATTTTGAAGTAGTTTAAGTAAGAGTTAAAATGTCATTTATGCAATTTTTCTGATATTTATTTAACCATGAATATATTCATCATGTATCGAGGGATGTTGTATACACTTAAAAAGTGTTTTTTTTCTTTACAAATGTGAGTGTATATTTCTAGGAAAACTATTTAAAAATATTTGAATCGAAAAAACATATATAAGTAGGTTTGAATAAACCTTATAAGACGAAAACCAGTATTGTTAACTTTTATATTTATTTAAAACAAATTATGCACACAATCCTATTTTTCATTTAAATTTCCTAAAAAATAGATAAAAATTAAAACTATAGACATGAAAATATTTATTTTGGCGATGAAAACATATAATGTTTCTTCACATATTATAAAAGTATTCGAAACTTAGAAGATTTTATTTTAAAATACATCATAAAAATAAGGATTTTGATTTTAAATAAAATAACTTTGAAAATTCTAATCTTTCTAAAACTAAGTAATATAAAACGATGTGGGAAAATTTCAAGTATTTTATAAAAGCAAAACTTTTAATTGGAATAAAACATATTTCTAACCCTACTTCTTTAAGGATAATTTTAATAATGTCCTCATTAATTTACATCTTTTCTAAGAAGTCTTCTTCTATAAATTCAAAAGACAGAGAAATGTTAAAGTTGTTAAAACTCATTACATGTCGTCAAATAAATTATGAGAGCTTCTTTACATAAGCACTTAATGTAATTACTTCATAGAACAACAATTACCTCCTCTCTGACTTTTGATGTAAGACCCCAACGCGATTTTAGGGAAACATAAAAATTAATATTCAAGAGAATAATTATAAAAGTTGCTGTTTTAATAAAGAATCATTTAAATGTATAAAATTAATTTTAGGACCTCATAAAGATTTTTCTTTTTTAAAGTTTATTGGCCTATTTTAAAAGTCGTAATTAAATGAATTCAATGACTAACATAAATTAATTCCTCATCTAATGGAAATTTAATAATCAATGTATCTAATTAAATTTATATAAGAAATATTAAGCACATCTATAAAATTATTAAAAGGACAATGATTAAGAGATGCTTGTCTTATATTTTTAAAAATGTAATTGGTGCAGAAAAATTGAAATAAGAATTTTTGTTTACATTTAAAGAGTTTCTCATCAAATTTTAACATGGCGTACGTTCTAATTAAAAACTCTTTATCTTGTTCTTAAGAATTATAATTGATATGGTTCTTAAAAACTTGTTTAATCATGTTTGCTTAAATTTTACTTTTAACAATCAAGTTTTGCTTTTGTAGATTTCATGTGAAAAACTTGCAAAAGTGTCAAAATATTATAAAACAGCAAAATGAAAAGGCGTGAATCATATTTTTATTAGGATAATACTGCTTAACTATTAATACTGTAGAAAATATGGTAAAATTTTAACTGAATTAATAAAAAATATATAATTCTTTTAACCAAAGATATGTATTTAAATACTTCCTGCAACATCATAAAGTGAAAGCAAATTAACAATTTATTTATTATTCACATTTAATTAACAGAATGCCAAATTTATTCAATTTGTTTTATATCATTAATTTGCATGCACATGTATTTCATCACCATTGAATATTTTTAACTTATATTATTATATTACTTAGTACTTATTATTTATTATTATATTGTTTTATTATTTCTTATTTTAACTTATATTAGTTTTTTACTTAATAATAAATATTAAAAAAGTCTTTCTATTTTGCATATTTTATTACACTCATAATTTTAATGTTAATAGATCTTAAATTTCTTTTACATTTTAAATAAAATTATCCTATTTTTCTAAGTTCAAAGTTCATATCAAAATTTTTTCAGTAATGTGACATTTACTATTTTTTGCATGCATTCTGCAAATTGTAATTATATTTTTTTAACAATAATTTTGAAATTGAAAATTTACGGCTATTTAATTGTCACTTTAATAAATAAATTAGGGGTTATAATATAATATTTAATTCGTCGATAATGTTTTCAAAATGTGACAACTTTATTTATTTTAAGCTACAAATTTTATATGAAATATTTTAAGATTCAGTTACGGAATACTACCTTCAGGATAAGCTATTTCTTTACAAAAATTAATTTAAGTAAGAGGAATATATGAAATAATTAAATAAACATTTTTCAGTTGCTAATTATTTCTACTGCATATAATATTTTATTACTCCTTTATTTAAATTAATTATGCATCATAGTATATAGTAATATGTATCATAATAATAATACATACTTTAAATATGTGACTGAATATTGTAAATATTTTTATCATCATGCATCAATGTTGAACAGTCCAGAGAAAACCAAGACTTTTTTAGTTGAAAATTTTCAACCATATTGACCAATAGCAAAATTCAATAGATATTCAGTTTTGATGAGTGGATTTTGTAGCTAGAGGCATCCAATCAGATCGATTAATAGATGAGCTTCCGATTTTTAATGTTTTTGACTAAGCATATTTTCGTCTTGGAATTTATCCAGCAGAGTTTAGTTCTTTCTTTATTTTATATTACTAGGTGCATCTAAGAAAATTTTTGGTATGATATGGTCTTTCATGTATGTGCCAAAACAAATTGAGATGGTTTATTTTGAGTTAAAATTCTTGAGCATTTTATACGATTGAGTACTGTTTCTTTCACTCGTGGTACCATATTCCTGGATTATACCGAAAGTAATTAGGAGATTCAATATAGAAAAAATTATAAAAGACAACGTGAATATAATCTATTTTTGATTTATAAACAGCATATAGTAATTCAAGTTTATGTAACTTGTTTTAGTATTTCATGAATTTCTTAAAAGCAATAATATATATATATATATATATATATATATATATATATATATATATATATATATATATATATATATATATATATATATATATATATATATATATATATATATATATATATATATTGCATGTATTTTCATATATGAGTAGATAAGAATGCAAATGCCCTTTTCATTACGAAGATTTAAGGATATAAAATGGAATTTTAGTCAATTCGATTAAAACATATAAAAATTCAAAAATTCATCATATAGATTTCCAAAATACTTATGAATAGATTTTCAAAGTATACCATGCTGAAATGAAAAATGTAGTATTTAAAATCTATTTTGCTAGTTAAACGAAACAAAAAATCGAAGTTGTTGTTGTTTCTAATGACATTTGGGCAAGCCAAGCTTGCTATGCCTTTGACTATGCGAATTTAAGTCGAAAGGGTGCGTCTTTCGTTTTAATTAGAGCACCATGTAGGTGAAAGTACGACTTTGCTCTATGGTCCCTATGGCAAAGTACACATGCCATAGGGACCCGTTTATAGAGTAGGCAACCATTCACACCTCATTCATACAAGGAAAGGACAAAGATAGGATAGATAAACAGAGAAAGTACATCCATGCCCGAACCGGGATTCGAACCCAGGACCGCAGTTAGGCACATTGACCACTAGAGAAGTTGGTCGGCAAAAATCGAAGTTTTGTAGTATTCAAAATCTTCAATTGCACTTTGACACATGAATTTAATTCTTGCATTGAAATTTTCTTGGAAAAGTAATGGATTTTTAAAAATATTTTAAAAAGGGAAATATGTTTTCTATGTTTAACTCACTTTTACTTCTAATGATTTTTAAACTATTCGTAGTATAAATGTTTAAATTTGAAAATTTCAATTGAATAATAAATATTATTAAGCATTTATTCACTTGAATTGAAATGATATAGTTTTGTTTATTAACAGAAAATCACTGAGACAAATTTGGAATGTAACATACACCTCGAAAACTATGGACGAAATTTTCATATTTGTTTTATTTAGTAGAATGTCATGTACAGAGTTTTTAATGAGTGAATAAACAATATTACCAATCCAATAAATATTACAAAAATAGAAACAATAATTCAATGCAAATAATAAAAATATGCTTAATAAGACACATAAAATCAAAATATTTAATAAGGCTTTATAGTAAGGAAATCTGCTTTCTGCTGATTACTAAATTTGTAATATTAAATACATTACAAGAAGTAGTTATATAATTATGAATTAAATTAATTAGATACTATTTTACTTAAATATTGAGGATAGCTAAATAGTAATAGTATCTAATATTTGTAAGCTAAGTAGAAGTTTCATGATAGATGACATTGTCTTTTAAATGTAATCAAATTAAGATTCCATTCTAGTAATGAATTAAAATTAATGCAGAAAGTTGCGGTTAACTGATTTCTTAAATATAACATTTTTAACGATTATGACAGAAATATTTACCATATTTTTAATATTCACTTTATTTAATTATTTGTTTAATATATTATGACCCATACATAATTTTAATTAATCAAAATATTATTTGTAATATTAACTTCTTTATTCATATTTAAAAATTTATGCTAGGTTAAAAGTAACTTAATTCTTTTATAAATTTATAAATAAAAGTAAAATATTCTACCAGAAATGACATATTAGACATGTGAAAGCCAATACGATTGATACATATATATCCTCTTATTAATATAATTTGAAAATAATATTTAATTTACAATTGTAAAATTTTATAAAATACAGAATATTATAAAAATTGATTAAACGTATAATACTTTATATTAAAAATACGACGTATTAAGTATCAAAAATGTAACTAACTGTCTTCATATTTCTAAGATTATTTAGAACATTTTGAAATCATAACAATAATTTTTAATAAAATTTGACATATATACAGGTAACCCTCCTATAACACGGTTTCGCTATAACACGATTCGTAAATTGCGGTTAAATTCCTACAACACGTCATCCTATAACACGGTTTTGAAGCGGATTTGATGGAAATGGCATCCCTGGATGCAAATCAAATAGATTTTGAGGACTCTGATGAAGATTGTGCAGTTAAGAATTTAACATTAAAAGAATTACAAGAAGTCCTATGCTTAGCGGAAAATCTCGAGTCATTTTTCTTGAAAACAGACCCTTCCACGGAAAGAAGTCGAAAATTCAAAAGGGAGCTGCAAAACTGTTTAACTCCATACCGCGAAATTTACAATGACCTTGTAAGAACTAGTCAGCAAAGTTCGATTACAGATTTTTTTAAGAGGGGAAAACATACAAAAAACTTTAAATAGAGAAAAAAGTTCTGAAAGTGAAGGCGATATCGTTCCACCCAAAAAACGTTCTCGGTTGATTGTACTGAGCAGTGACGACGAATAAATTCATTAAATTAGGGTTGCGTTAGATTAAAATATTTTTTTCTTACTTTGTGTTGGATATACATTTATTATTTAATAAAAATTAAGTTGTTTATGTCTAATTAAAAAAATATTTGTTTTTAATAAGTTTTTGGAACGTAACCACCCTTTTTGTACTAGTTCTGGGTCTCATACAACATGATTTCACACAACACGGCATTTTCTAGGAACCTAACTACCGTGTTATAGGAGGGTTACCTGTACTTAAAATACATACATACATACATATATATATATATATATATATATATATATATATATATATATATATACATATATATATATATATATATATATATATATATATATATATATATATATATATATAATTTAAAATATATTCAAGTTGAAGGAGTTAGATAAATTGTAAATCGTTAACATAAATTATAAAAAGCACTTCATACGAGTCATAGCAATCAGCGGATAAAATATAATTAAGTTTATAGAATCTAAGCGCTTTAATTTTTCTAATTTAAAATTACAAACAAGATCAAGCTTATAAATTTAATTTACGTAATTAAGAATTGAAAAATATTTTAACCATTAGAATCCTATTGATTCTATAAATAATTGTATTAACTAAAAGAAAACGTGTTAACAAGATCAGTAACATGCAGTCCCTTTTTTAAACAGTGATTGAATGCTTCAAAAATTACGGACAAAAATCATGTTTTTCAATTAAACAAGAAATATAACCAATATTTTTTTACGAAATCTCTATTTGATAGCTAAAATCCTATAACTTAAAATTTTTTTAAAATAAATATAGAAGCATATTTTTCCACTTACTATGTGTTTGGATCTTAAAGTGATATATTTTATTAAAATTATTAATACGATTTTTCTTAAAAAATAAAAACGTAAATAGATAAGAAATATATGTTACAAAAACACTGAAACTCTTATATATTTTTGCACAAATATTTCATTACAGTTTTTTTATCTAAAAGTTTTTATAATTTTTGGATAAAATTGACACTAAAGATGTCTTGTTTTATCATGATTTATTGTATTTGATAACTACTTTGAATAAAACATAACAATGTTATTTAACTATAAAAGAATCTGCAGGAATGTGACTTATGAAGTATAATTATTATTGCCAAATTGTGTGTGTGTAATAATATTTATTAGAAATCAGTTCAAATTTGGAATTTACTGAATTTATTACATTAGATGTCCTATTTTATAATAGAGCTACCAAAAAAGGAAAACACAATAAAATGTAAGAAATGAAATGATCATTTAACAATGAAAAAGCTTTTTGAAAACAGATAAATTTGTAAGCTTAGTTTTCAGAACTGAATGATGCAAAGTATTGCATCAAATTTTCTAAAGATGTTCTCAGAGACTCTGCTTGAATAAATTCAAATGTAAATAAATGAATAACACACACACATACACAATAATGAATGCATATTCATTTAAAATTATTCAAAAAAGTAAAATGTATATGTGTGTGCACACACACACACACACACACACACACACACACACACACACACACACACACACACACACACACACACACACACACACACACACACACACACACACACACACACACACACACACACACACACACACACACACACACACACACACACACACATATATATATATAAGCTACTTTAAAATAATTTAAAATAATATATAAGCTACTTTTAAATTACATAGGAATGAAAAATATTTTTTTTCGTGAAATAAATAATATTAAAAAAATATTATAATGAAATGTTTTTCTGTCTTCACGTGCATGGCTGAGTATTACTCCCACAATAAGGAATAGTTAAATAATAAATTTACATCAAAATTATTATAATACTCTATTATTTAGAAAAGTAGTATGAATATTTTTTAACTAATAAGAAACATTTCTATGTATTATTTATATATAAATAAATGTATTATAGATGTATAAATTAAAGGCAATCGATGTTCAAATTAATTCTATAATTTTTATCCAGTAAACAACTATCTAAATTTTCCGATTTCAGACGTTATAATTAAATCTTAAATCACAGCATTCATAAGTATAAAACCGAAAGCCAATTTAAATAATAATTACAGAAAAATATATAAAAAATAATTTGATGCAAAAATACTGATGACAATATGTATTGTTAAAAAGTTTCTACGAGAATCGTAAAAATTGTTCTGAATAGTTGCTTATTACCTAACAGTTACAGTTACTTAATACTTTTATGACTAATAACAAATTTCTAGGTGATTTCTTATATAATATTTTGGTTGTCAAAGTGTTCAGTATATAGCACTACAATCTCACTTATCTTTACCAAGCGAAGGTATGGAAGATATTTTTGTTAAACAAAACTTATTTGCCTTGCAATATGTTACCTGCGCCGAATGATGACTTAGTGGTTAGCCTACCTGATTCCTTAGCTGTGGGTCCCAGGTTCGAATCCCAGTTTGAGCATGGATGTTACTTTCTTTCTCTACTCTCTCTGTCCTTTCTTCTGTGATGATGTATGAATGTGGCTCACCCTATAAATGAATTTGTGGTGTTATGGCGTGGGCATCGATACTTGCCTCCGTGACTTGGTTCACAGGTGCCCGCTGGGTAACGACAAATGAAAAGCAGTTTCTGGCCTTGTTGTAGCATAGGGTTCGTCACCCAAGTGCCCGCCGTTGGAAAAAAATATGTTATTTGCCATTAGATAAGATTCTGTTGTTCTCAATGATATTTCAAAAATAGCCAAAAAGATTTCTGAACAATTAATAGAAAACCTACATTTAGGTATGAATCTATGTGTGTAATTATAATCTTTTTCAGTGTTATTAAAGATGGTGATATATAATTACAAATACCGATTTTCGTACAAGGTGATTCTCACAGAGCATTTTTTGTGTATCCGAATCTGAAGTGCATTGAAAATTTCGAAAGACTACATGAAATGTTCTCGGTTGAAAATAAATAAATAACTATTAAATTGAATAATTAATAAATTTATATAATGATATATAATACTCAATACTTTTTGATAATTAAAATAAAATAAAAGTCTATCCTAGATTATCAGAAATTTTCTTTTAAAAAATTATAAATTGATTTATAAAAAGGAGAATTTATAAAATTAAAATATAAGGTGTTTCTTCTGCATTGAATATCCTTTTGAATGCACTATCTCTGTTTGGAGAAGTTAAATCTCGTTTAAGTTCATCGTAAATAATGCTTCTTGTTTTCATAATTGTTTTCTAAAGGTCTTAAATGCAGAAAGATACTTGGAGGCAAATTTAATGTAGCATTTTCTCAAATAATTTCATATTTGTTGCATTTTATTTGTTTAATTTTCTGGATACATTTTCACTTACTACTTGGTTATTTGAAAACACAAATATTCTTCCTTTAAAATTATTTTCGAATTTTATGCACGATAAATGGTATTATCTTATTGTCACATGTAAGTTGTGATAGAAAAAAACTATAAAAATGTAAGGGACAAGAAAGAAAGTAAAAGTTAAAGTATCACTTTATTGTTTTTGACTCTACACCACCAAAATGCTGAAATATAAAAAACTGGTTGAATGATAAAAAGATTCAGTATTTATAAAAGTTTGAAAACACCCTAACCGGATATAAAGTTTTATCGCTAATATATATTTCTTAGTAAGAAAACTTTATTTTCACTGTGAAATATCTCGTTTTGTTTCTATTTAATAGCAAAGTTTTCTTACTGGTAACTTTCTAACTAAGACTCCTTATTAAACATCATTTGTTTCCGAAATTCCGAACCAATTTAGATGGTAAGCAGCTCATCTTCTTAAGATATACATACATATATATATATATATATATATATATATATATATATATATATATATATATATATATATATATATATATATATATATATATATATATATATATATATATATATATATATATATATATATGTATATGTATATGTATATGTATATATATATATATATATATATATATATATATATATATATATATATATATATATATATATATATATATATATATATATATATATATATATATATATATATATATATATTTCTAAAATTGTCAACAGAATTTTTATAATATATACATATTATATTTATTCAATTCTTAAAAATTATAAAATTTATTTATTGTCTTTTAAAATTTAAGAACATGAATTTGACACATACTTTCAAAATACATTTTGTTACAATTTTTTAGTTTGATGTCAATAAGAAATGCATTATGTTTCTTAGCATGTCATAAAAATGTTTCAAAACAGAAAAGTTGTTGACTTAATGGTGCTGAATCTGACAAAATGTGTATTATTTTTTCACTTCAATTTTAACCTATAACCTAGGAATGTTTTGCGCAGATTCAAAGCTATTTGTTATAGTAAAAAGCACGTAGAATCCAAATGCGTTTTCAATAAAGAATCTTTTCTAAGCATTCTAGGAAGAAAATGAAGATTTAGTTACTCTCTATTTTCCTTGAATGACAGAAATTTTTCAAAAGAAAGTATTTGAAACATTTTATTTTCGAAAAAGAAAAACTTTCTTTCGTGCAGTAAATTTATAAAGTGTGAAAAATAAAAAATATTGATTGCAAAATCTCTTTAAAGGCTTCACTGAATTGGTTTTTGGATTCAAGTATCACTTTAAAAACACTATCACGTAACTAGTCATAAATAAAGCTAATTTAATTGAAAATATTTTCTGATACATGAAACATAATTTTTCTATTAACTGTGCACTGAATATTACCACAAAATATTTGGGAAAGCTTAGTTTATAAATTCTCCGAAATGAGAGAATATTCTTTATAAAAGTTTTAGCTATAAAAATTAAGGATGTTAAGATTTCTTTATAGGTATTTGCTTTTTTTACATTAATGTTTCTTAAATGTTGTTGTCTTATACCAACTAAGCTGGCATTATAGGGTGCGCTGCTGCACTTTTTCAACTGAATCATATTTTGGTGTGAAGTTCGACTTTCTCAGTACACATATACTATAGATACCCGTTTATAGGGTCGGCAACTATTCAATCGGTAACCATAGGCAACCATTCACATAAAGAAATGACAAAGATAGGACAGACACAGAGAGAAACTACATCCATGCCAGAACTGAAATTCGAGACCAGGATGTCTCTATCCGTAGTCAGGAATTCTGACCACTAGACAGGTGGGAGCAATGTTTCCTAAATTAAAGAAATGTATGATAAAGCTTTAACATAAAAAGACACGTATTTTCACAAAAAGTGATAAAGTTCATAGAAAACAAAATAATTTACACATTCAAAATAATGTAAATTAATATATGTTAGAAGCAGTCACATTACTAAATAGTATTTCTCTTAACATCAAAAGAAAAAAGTAAAAAGGATTCACTATAAATTGAAAATTTCTTAAGTATTTCTTTATTCTTAAATTCCTATCTTGCAGTAGTCGGCATTGTAATTTTTTAATGCAAGACACAAGATATCTTATATTCTATTTTGTTTGTAAAGAAACTTAAGAACTGATTTATTTTACTGTTTTAAGGACAAACTAATTTTGAATTTCCAAATTTAAGGTCTTAAGATATCAGGTAGGAATTGAATAAATTATTTGTAAATAATCACTGTTAACAAACAGTTATTAGGCATGGTTAGGCAGATTTCTAATATTTTTCTCAGATCTCCTTCATGGCAAGTCATTATGAAATACAAGTAAATCTTGTTTAATTAAAAATTGTATTGTAACAATCTTTTCGTACAGTTAACATGAAGCTTTTCTAATCTGTAATAGTCAGTTTAAAGAATAAAGCCTTTAATTTCAATCATACTTGCAGATCCATAGGATTAATTGAATTAAGTTATAAGCTTTCTTTAATAAGAATATTAGTCGCTATCTATTACTACTAGTATTGAAAAAACTTCAAAGATTTTTGTGGCAAATAAATTATTAATGTATGATTAAATCAACAATATACTAATTATTTTTTATTATAATATTAATAGAATCTTATAAAAATTTCCCATAATTTTATTATTATGGTATAATAATAGTATCTTAGAAATAATATTTTCTATTTCTATTATAATCCGAAATAACATTTAAGTTCTCAACTGCTCTTTAGTTTAAAAATATAAATAAATTGAGAATGAAAATTAAAGTTCTTAATATTTCAATTTGGATACATATGTCACCTAACATTTTCCTTTCAAATTTGATTTATAATGAATAGATCAAATAAATATGATATGTACACAAAGAGAGAAAAGCGTTATTTTAAGCAATTATTTATTAGATATTAAAAGGAATTTTAAAAGTTTACCGGGATTATTTTACAATAAACAGTATAAAATGTATTAAACAAGTGAAAATTTCATATCACGATTTACAATTACAATTCAGATTGCAATTGATAACGATATCAATAAATTGTGCAAAACATTTTTTATGAATCTTACTTTTTACGTTAATAGAAAAGTACCACCTCAGATTTCTTAAAAATTGATGCAAACATAATTGTTTTCAAAAGGTAAATAAATGTGAACACGAAATGATTAAAAAAAGCAATTTTTCTTAATGACAAACACAATTTACATAAAAGTTGAAAAAATATTAATAATATTATCTTGTAAAAATAATAAAATCATTAATGTGTATAAATATTGATACATTCACCTTTCGGTAATTTAAGTAACGAAACTAATAAAATAAGTTTAAAATTAATTTAAATTAGATAATGAGTTAAATAGCAGGTAAAAAATACAATAATTAAATATTGTATTAAAATATTCAGTATACAAGTATGGATAGTCAAAATAAAAAAATATGTTTAGAATAAGACAAAGATCATTAAAGGAAAATAAGACGAGTGTTAAAATACACTGGCATTGAAAATTTATGCAGCAGGTGTTTTTCAGCCTAACTTCACTAGAAAGTACCTGAAAGACATAAAATTCATAAATGACAGACAGCATTTTGTACTCAAACGATGATGAAAGCATAATTACACAAAAGCGAAAACAATGCATTCAGTGTAAAATCAAGCAAATAAAAAAATGCTTTATTGAACATATAGTATCATTACACATGATTGTTCAAGTGGAAGAACAAGCCTGTGTTCTTTAGCATGGGATATTGCCTTCTTTACTGATATGGTTTTTCGTATAGTCTATATATAATCAGTAACAGAATGTCAAACATTTTTTGAGATAAGAATGCAATCTCTTCAATCAGAGGTTTCAGTTGGGGATGCTTTCCGAAGTATGTAATCATGTCCCAAGTCGTTCCCCCAAAGCATACCGTGCATCTACTATGGGATTTGAATCAGGGGAATCCTCTGGTAAATCCCTTCCAGTGATATCTTGAATTTCCAATTGCTGTTAAACAGATGGAGTCTATTATCCCTTGCATTGTCATTAATAAAAATGAAGGTTACTACGATTTCACCTCCGATAGCCCAGGGAGAAGGATCATCCCTTTTCTTTCAATTGCAATCTTCAATTACAAAATCTCTGTCAAAAAGATGAAACTGAAGCAGCTTATTTAGCTTAATGATTCCTCAGAGGACAATTCCAGGACCACTGTATCGGTCTTTTCCTTGATATCACTGGGATGAAACCATGTCTCACTCTTTCTAAATTAACTATCTTTGAGATTCGCTCGTGGCACTGAAACAACTGCCATCTATCAAGAAGACAAAACTCCGTTAATGAGATTACGAGTAAAAAAAATGGAAACTGTTTAGAGAAATGCTTCTTGTATTACTTTAAATAGTGGCGTTTATGACAAATTTTCAAAGGGATACAGCTTTCAGGACACTGGGCAAATAAAATTTTGAGAAGGCGTCAGGACACAGTAAATCCTCGACACTTGCTGCCACGTTGAAAAACATAATTCTCGAGTAATAGAGCTTGCTGACTGTTTTCGGACACTTTTCTCCTGCTCGACGATGTATCGGTACTCCCAGGCAGTTGTTTTCCTGGGGCTGTTACCTATAATCTTTCTAACACAGCAATTATGTTTTTAAAGGCTTTACAAGTGAACGACAATTTTTTTGATTCCGAACTATTCAATTACATTGATCACACTGTATCCCTGCTACAGTTTTTCCATGCGAAATAATAATTTATATGATTTCTTTTAGCTATATTTTCTGAAAGAACTCACTTTTACTTGGAGTAAATTTCTGTAATTGCTTCTTTCTCCATTCTTGTATTGTAATCGTGAGCTACATGCTCCAAATGTTCATGTGTCCACGCGTTCTGCCCACTCTCACGTCACGTGTGATATTTTGTTTTTAACAATTGCATACCGATGACCTTTCTAGTAAATTGCATATTTATTGTATTGGTCACAAGTATCTTTCTACAGGAATTTCATGGCTATCTATTTAAAATTTACAATGTTGCTTAAATTTTAAACACCATTGTTTTACAAAATTGGAATAAAAAATTTGTAAAATTCTCAAATATTTATTGCAAGATATTTTCAAAAAATGTCTAAATTTCACTAGCATACAGAATTGGAAAACTGGAATTGTTTGAGTGTTTAAAAATAAAATAACTTTATCAAATAAATGTTACACAACTAAAAACAATGATTTTAATACAAAGAGTTTCATATATTTTAAAAGCTATTATTAAGTATGAAGTAATGAGTTATTATAAGTAACAAAGAAATAATAAAGAAAACTTATCTGTATAAAATTCTATGTTCCTCAATAAATATGAATAACTAATATAGTTAACATATGTAATGGTCTGCAGTCTTAATTTATGTATTTATTATAAAAATTGAGATCTTAGATAAAATAATATAAAATAATAGTTCTCTTTTCAAGCAACATAAAATAATACGTAAAATGTTTGTATTTTTTTTGTTCGAAACTGCTGTTTTATTTCATGATTTATAATTGGATAAAATCATGTTTTGTAAAAACACTTAATTAAATAATAGTCAGCATCAAACAAAATTTTTAATATGCGTAACAAATAATTTCAAATACTTTGTTTACCACATAACAGTTACCCAAAATCTAATTATTTCATGTAAAACAAAATTCTATAACGAAGATCAATATTTATTCAGAAATGTTTTTTAAAGTATCACGAGAAATATTACTCGTATTTTTTAAATAATATAAAAAATAAATTTTTTAATCATTCAAATTCTATTTTTGATTTAGTTGATAGGCAAATTAACTCTCAAATTTAAAAATTTTATTCATTGAAAAATGGAAGTTTGTTTCTTAACACCTTTTTCCAGAATTTCAGAATTAAAAATAAATACTTTACACTGTTTCTCAATACAAAAATAGTTTTACTATTATTCAATAATTGTTAACACATTCAATATAGTATTTCACATATTTTTTCTTAGGAACATATTGTGCGAACAAATTATATAAATGAAAGCTTTATTATAAAGTCATATAAACATTTTCAGCTATATAAAAATTTTCCCGAGGAAAATTTTATAAAAGAAGAATTTTAATCCAACAAATTTTGCACTGTAAATACATATTTATTTTCATTTAAATATAGAAATACATTTCATATAAGATATTTTTATGAAAGTATTAATTTATTAAAAATATATTGAAAAATGTCCTTTAAAATATATTTAAAAATATTTTCGAAATATATTTTAAAGAATTGTTTTAAAAAATATAGTTGTACAATTTTTTGCTTATCACATAATATTTTTAAAGAAAATCTTTATGCAATTTTTGCAATAAAGAGTACAAATGATTTTTAATTCAACGCGAATAATACTTTCACACCGCTTCCATAAATTTCTAGCCAAAATTTTGAAGTTTATATTTTTTGAGCCTCTGGGGTAGTAGTGTCGAAAATTTCAAAGGTTAAAATATTTTATTATTATACTTTTTAAAAGTAGCATCATTAACATTTTATTGAAAAATGAAATAATTAAAATTTATTCTTTCTCATTTTAAAGTCTGTATTTCAATTTTCCATAAAATTTCATATTTTACTTACGCTGATTATCAGAATAAGACAGGAATTTCCTAAGAAACTTAAATTAATTTAATTAACTTCACTATAATAAATGATTAAATTACTCTCTATGTAAATACATTACATTAATGTTATATTAAACTTAAATACATATAACTAACTAAAATTCAAATTAATTGTATTTTAAATATATGTGTGTATATTTCAATTATCAAATTGATGATTCTCTAGATATGTATTTATGTAACATATCTATTAAAAGTTAATATAGTTAAAACTCATTACCAAATCATCGTCTTTGTACATGGTTTTCTCTTAAATTCAGTGATAAACACATTCTGTAATTATATTTTACAAATATGTGATTTACATCAAGTTAATGTCATTGCAATTTGACTCAATTACAAGTAAATCTATGTTTATCCTTTATAATTGATTTAAAAGACAGGAAAATGCTGGAACCGAGAGATAATTACAATAAACTTCACTGTCAGATAATATTTATCATTCGCATTGACTTACGAGCCACCTTCTCTCAGTCCTAGTTACCAGATAATTTTCTTAAATGAATTAGAATTTAAAGTACACTCGGTATTAGTTCAACAAGATTTTGAGATATTTGAAACAGATGGTTTCCATATTTTAATGTCTCGAAGTAGATTTAATTTTATGTCATTACGTTTGCCTTTAATGTAAGCAAATTATTCATTTATTGTAATATTTCTCATGAAGCATGGTGAAATTATTTTCATACCCCATATAACGATATATTACAATGTTCGCTTCGCTGATACAACTATAGTGTGGTACAATGAGCGTAATGCCATACTCTCTCTCTTTCTATGTATATTCTTGGTTTTTTTATATATGTGCATACATGGGACAACCTATTTAACGTTTTTACATTATATTTTGAATAATATTCTGATACATGTATTATTAAAGGATAATAATAGATGTATCAGAATATTAATCATATATGGATATGATACATATTAAATAAGCCGCTCAATTAGTCTAGTGGTCAGCGTGCCTGACTGCAGATAGGGAGGTTCTAGAGTTTGAACCCAGGTTCGGGCATGGATGTACTTTCTCACTCTATCAATCCTGTCTTTGTCCTTTCCTTGTATGAATGGGTTGAGAATGGTTGCTTACCCTATAAATGGGTATGGCATGTGTGCTCTGAGGAAGTCGGACTCTACACCTAAATATGGTTCAGTTGGAAAAGTGGAGCCGAGCACCCCATAAAGCCAGCCTAGCTGACACACGACAACAGCAACAACTTTAAAAATATGATGCACTTAAAAACGTTTTTCATAAATGTTAGTTACCAAGCTATTAAGTTCGAATTAACCTCTTTTTACATTGTAATACATGAAAATATTTATATTTCTAGACATTAAAATTGCTAAGCCAGGAAGAAATATATATATATTAAAATGATATTTATTGGACAAAATATAAAGTTATATGTAAAGAACAATTAAATATTAAGAAAATTTGAGATCTTGAGTCCTTAGATACTCAAGAAATCCGTAATTAGAACAACCATCTCTGTCAGAATAGAAGATCATGAGATTAAAACTAAGCAAGATTTTAAATTGAGATTAACTAAATATTTAAGAAGCACAAAATAAAACATTTTTATTTTGAAAGTATAGCACAAAATTATTTTTCAACTACTCGCATTATTTTATTATTTTCAAAACAATAAATATTTTTTGGAATAGATTTATCATGTTTTATTTAGTTTTAAAAGTACATGTTTTTCCAAAATTTTACATAATATACATAAATGCATAATATGAATTAAAGAAGAATATATATATATATATATATATATATATATATATATATATATATATATATATATATATATATATATATATATATATATATATATATATATATATATATATATATATATATATATATATATATATATATACATATATATATATATATATATATATATATATATATATATATATATATATATATATATATATATATATATATATATATATATATATATATATATATATATATATATATATATATATATATATATATATATATATATATATATAATATGAATTAAATAATATTTTTAGCTAAATAATTGGGAAATTAATGAGTAGATAAATACAACATTTTTAAAGGTAAGAAACATTTTTATTTGTAATAAAACTTAAAATATAGAAGAAGTTTATAAACATTGAAATTGCATTTGCATTCTATTTCTAGTATTCACAATTTTTTGTTATTGTATTAGATGATTTGAGTAAATGAGATTCATTGCATTATTTTTATAAGTTTTTTAGCAATTTACTGCATTTATGAAGGTATATACCCTGATTTTATTTAATTCGTAGGATTTAAAATTATTGCTGTACAATTTTAAATAATATATTTTATATTTTAATTACTTTTTTTATGTAAAATTTTTTATATTTTAATTACTTTTATATCATTTTATTCAAATAAGTGTAATTCATAATCACTATCCAAAGATATTTTTTTTCTAAAATATCTTGTAAGCATAGGTATTTACGAATTTGTCATATGTATAAATATGAAAAATAATTTTTATAATAATTATGCATATGAATTATTTAAAAAATTGATTTAATTTAAATTATATTTGGCTTTCTGATGCTTAAATTGCTTTAATAGGAAATCTTTTAATTTTGTTGTTTTTGAAAGTTCAAATCCGGATGTTTTGAAATTTATGGAACATTTAGTTTTAAACAATTATTGTCTATTAATTTTTATAACTTTATATAAAATATTACTTTGATTTTTTCGTCTATATCAATTGATAATAAAAAACCCACAGTAAAAATAAAGTAAAGAGAAAAAGTATCTACTTAAGTTTTTTTATTATCCTTTAAAAGAATAGTCATTTAATTAGAAAATGTTAAAAGAAACATTTTTCCCCCTTTCCAAACAATTATTTATTCATATTACGTTCTCTTGAAATGACTTTTAATTAAATTAAAATTTATTAATATTATTTCAATTGTCAAAAATTCATTTAAGAGCTGTGAGCAAACTAATAATGTAAATTTTAATTGCAAATGCAATTAGAAAATTTTGTAAGACTCTTTTTCGAGTTTAAATGTATTATGTTATAATTAAATATTTAATGAACCTAAAGCTTTCAAAATACTCAAGCAAATGTTAGAGATAATGAAATTATTTCACTTCATAATATTTGAAAACTGTTAATTAAACTTTTAATGATGCAACGTTATTATTCCTATGATTAATTAATTCGCACTTTAAATATAAGTAGTTTAATTTGATGATAAAAACAGTAAAATTTAATTCAATTCATCATGATAAAAGTTTCTTGGATAGATATAAATTATTTTAATAGAATTGAAATTAAGATGTGTTCTTTAAAGACGTGCAACTGCTGTTTACTGAGATACTACTTACAACTAGTTCTACAGAAAGGTTAATAAGAGATGATCAGTATGCTGTAATTTTATGTAATGTCTATCTACATCTACAAATTCTAGATCTACCTGTGGTGCTATAGTTTGAAACTTTGTTTTAAACTTCTAGTAATTTCTTTATTAATCCGCATATGCTATTAAGGAAATTACTACCTCCTGAACATGCTTTAAGAAATTTAAGGCATATATTTTCCTGTAAACATGATTTAAATAATTTAAACTGTTTTCCATGTGTATTAAATGACGAAAGCAGTGTACTTTATGACATTTCCTTAAAAAAAAACTTGCTTTTTTCTGAAGCGTATACGATTTTTCAAATTTTGATATACAGGGAATGTCTAAAATAATGGAGAGAAAGGCTTAGTTAAAATGATGAATCCCACAAGCGATATTTTAGATTAACATTTACTGTTTACATTATTTTTAGTTTTGTTTATATTGTTGTTGTATTATTGAATTCGTTTTCGTTTTAAGAGCAAATATCTTGCATAACTTTTTGTTCCGTTTTATTTCGAATGAAGCTAAAATAAGGGACCTGTCAGAGTTCCAAAGAAGGTAGATAGTAAGAACCTATTCACTTGGTAGCCACAGTGGTTGTCATTGGTGGCCACAGTGGTAGTCATTGGTAACCATAGTGGTAGTTATTGGTAGCCACAATGGCATCTCTGTTTTGAGTATCTATCGACAACATGTCCAAGGTCATGAAAACATACAATTCATGGTAAACCAACTTTTGCTAAATAGAATGTAGAAGGAAAACCAACTTTAGAAGAATTGTGGAAGGAAAACCAAATTCATTGTGAGAGAAAAAGAGGGAAGATTGTGACGATTACATAAATGACCTCAATGCCAAAAGTGACTGCTTAGCTGAATGAATATCTACAGAATCTTGTATCAATTCATACAGTTTGAAGGCATTGCTATATAACAAAATATTTGAGGAAAAGCTACAATTAAAAAACACTTTGTGGAAGATATGATTTTGAAATAGCTTATAGAGTTATCTTAAACCTGGATTACGGATTAATAGAATTATATTTTGGTTATCAAATTATTGTCTACCATGAGACGGACTTATGTGTTGAAAGCTCGTCTCAGGAGGCTAAAACTTTCACCGTCTCCTTCTTAGTGTCAAGCATGAACGTGATTTCATAATGATTTGGGGTCTCATCTCATGGTTTACCATAGGTCTCCTTGTCATATTACATGGAAAGATCCCCAGTACTGACTAGCACATGCCGTAAACGCTGTTTCCATCTGGGCATTGTACCTATCAAGTTGAAAACTCCTGAGAAGCCTTAATCGAATTGTTACTTCTAATTTTAGGAACATAAGGATTCAATTGCACACCTTTCTTTGCTTTTCCAAACACCTAAGTTAAGTATCATAAAACCCCCTTGTGACCTATTTTGAAAGAAAGAGTGAAAGCTCACTATACCCCTGTTGTATCTCCCTAGGCCCTAGACTAGGTTTCTGTATTAGTGTTGGACAACATCCCACTTATTGTCATGCAAAACTTTCAAGTCAATTTCAAGGCTGATTCAATTGGGTTTAACTGCCAAAGTACTCCCACACCAAATTAGGTGCAATAAATTTCTTCTGTATATGGGTTTTCTATTGTTTTTTGACAGCCCCTTTGGTTGTGGAAAAATGAATGGTTGAAGGGGTTGTCATTATGGTTGAAGGGGTTGTGAAGGGATTGTCAAAAAATAATAGAATTTAGTATTTCTTTTTTATCTTTAGATTTCAAATTTTTTCATTAGATTTTTGTTTAGAAGATATTTAGTATTTCTTTTTTATCTTTAGATTTAAAATTTTTTTATTAGATTTTTATTTAGGAGATATTTAGTATTTCTTTTTTATCTTTAGATTTTTCTATTACTTAATTATGTTTTCTTTTAAGTTAATTTGAAAATTAGTGTGATTAAATGTATTTAGGGAAATGAAATATATTTCTTTTATAAGTTGGAACAAAAGTGATTTTTACTCAAAAATAAAACACTTCGTAACTCCTATTTCAGTAAAAGGATTAGTTCTCTATTTTGTTAAACAATATTTATTTAATTTATTTCTAAAAGATTTGCAGAAAATACTTTGCACACCTCCATGTACATTAATTAAAAATACACATGAACACACTTGAAAAATACATGTAGTTTCACTTAATTACATAGGTATTCACTTGAATTACAGAATATTACCATTTAAAGTGAATACAGAATAAATAGTGAAAACCTTATTATATCTTCTTTCTGAAGAAAATTAAATAATTTTGTTTAATTTTCTTTGTTTTTTATGTTCTGCATACATTTTACATTTTTCAGTTTAAAATTCAGTGTTCTATGTTTATATATGATTAAAATATTCCTTATTAATTTTGTTATGGGTTCATAATTAATACTTACACACAAATACTTAAGTAAATTTTAATAATTTTCATTTGCCTTCGAAATGCAAACGTATTTTATTTCAATCGCTTTTATCAATTGCAATTTATGAGAGACAAATTCTACAACTTCAAAAAAATACTGATTTTTTCAAGAATAGAATAAGTTGTTTTATTCATTAACAAATATTCACTTAATAAAATTTCCAAGATTTCTAAGTCATCAAAGAAATTAAGTACTCATTTAAAATTTTAATCACTTAAATTAGATTATAGTTTATTTTAGTCACTATAAAATGTGTTAAAAAATTTAATGATGTATTTTTGGAAAATATATTTTTTTCTTGTAATTTTACCACATTTTGTAAAATATAAATGCACAAAAACGATAAAATACTTAATATTTGTAAAAAAGATATCCTAAAATTTGGGCTTATATCTCACAGAATCGATATATAATATTTTAGAAACACTAAAAATATAGGTACTAGTGAAAAAAGTTTTAAATTTTTTATAAAAGAAAATTTTCCATCTCCAAAATTTTCTTGAAGTTTAAAAAACTAGTAATGATAGATATTTATATGCAGTGAGCAATAAGCACACACGCCGACACAGCAAAAAGTTCAACTATACACTCTTTCATTTAAATTTCCTTAAAATATTTGCAAAATTTCACGACCCAAAAACATTTTACAGTATGTTTTGATTCAAAAATATGCTTATTTAACTTAAAATTTTATTCCTTAAAAAGGAAAAAAAATTCTTTGAACCAACTTATTCAATTATGAAATTGGGGACAAAATAAAACGCTTAAAACGAATTAATCATTTTTCAAGGTGTGTGAACTCTGAGAATATATTTCCTTTATATGAAATACTATTTTCGACATTTCTCAGAAAACTAAATATTATAAATAAATAAACTTACAAAAATATTTTTTCTAAAGAATTTTTAAATGATTAAGTGTGTTTTTTTTCAAGGAAATACTTTCAAGCATTTTAGAAACTAAAATAATTTTATAAATTTTTAAGTGAATGTTTTTCTTCTGAAATGTCTTCTAAATTCAATAAAACTTATTTGTAATTTTTTGATTTTAAATATGTTTGCAATTATTACCGTGTAATTTAAAAATTTAAATAATTAGGTTTTTGGAAACGAAAAAAAAATCAAAAATTACTAGAAAAATTTTATTCTCAAAATTTTTATTGATATAAAATATGTTTATTTTTGAAACTCAAGTAAAATATATAAAACTTAGCAAATTTGAATATGATGTTTATTAAAAATTTGTTTATTCATTTTAAAACGAGTAAAAATATAGTAGACGTTTTAAAATGTATATTAATATGAAATCTGCTAATATGAAATTTTTCTTATAGTCATTTAACTTACATCATTCTTAAATATTTATCAATCAATTACAAAATAATCGTATCATGCTTCTTATTATAGTACGTTCTTTCATATATATTATAAGATTTATTATATATTTTTATTGATATTTGACTTTATGTATCATTATTTGCTGTTTTGAAGAAATTGAAACATTGAGCTCATTTTGGTTCAAATTCCAATCAACTCATCATAATTAAATAAGCTTTATAATTCCATTTTGCGTTTATTTAACACATTTTTAAGTACACTTATCGTTTAATAATTCATTGAACTGTTTTATTTGATACAGTGAAGCAAAGTATAAGTTTATTATTATAGTTCTTAAGAACATAATTTTAAAATTCCGTTGAGAAACTGAATTGTAAATTAAATATGAATTTTAATTTTTTACTGCAAAAAGCTCTGTTACATTTTGGGATGGTTTAAATGTTTCCAAAAGTTATTTCTAAATGTGATGCATCCTCCTTGTGCATAAATTGTACAATTAAAGAAAAGTGTATTCAAATAATATCTTAGCAAAAGTTTTGTTATTTAAGATTTAAAAATTATTGATTCTAATTAAAAGAAAATATAAAATTAACATGTTTGAAATGTTTTATTATATCTAATCAAAGTAATAATTTATACTATTATAATTTACAGAAATGTAATTGCAATATTTTAATTATTGACTTATAAATATCAATAAAAATATTATAATTTCATTTCATTACTTTTAGATAAAGCTACATAAATTTAATGTTAAAATACAGGTAACTGTTATATATTTTATGACACTTTGTAAATCCTCTGATAAATTTAGTAAAAAGTTTTTCTGAATTACCAATTTATATTACTTTCCAAATATAAATAACTTTACGTAAGATCGAATTATAAATAAAAAAAATTTCAATTCCAATATTCTTATTTAGTGTCTATGTCTATATTTCTATTTCATGATTCAAGTTCATGTTATGATTTCATTATATGTCATTAATTTATTTAATGTCCTCGTCATCCCCACTCATTATTTTTCTGATAAAAATATCGAACAGTTTTGAATAATAATTTGTTTTGTTAAAAAGCAATTTAATATTATCTTCTAATTTTAAGATTAAGTATTATTTTTTAAGTTTATAAAATATTATGTTTTATTTATGTAAATAATTATTAATACTCTATAAAAATTTTATAATTCTGGATTCTTAAGAAAATGCAATTTCTTAAAATTATTTTATGTTCATTAACGAGTTTTAATTGGCTTTATTTTATTTCTTTACAGATAATCAAATTCAAAAATTGTTTTCTAATTTTATTAGAAATTAGCTGTTTTACTTAATTACTTTAAATTAAATTAATAGAAATTAAAAATGAATAATTTGTTTTTTTATTAATTAGTAGGAAATATAATAAAATTAATGCTTTCAAGTACATTTAAAATGTACGATATAATTACATATTTTATATTGTAGTAACGTATGTTGCAGAGAATTGCCTATTTACAAGCAATTGGTCCGTTTATGTGTAAAAATGTCTGTTGAAGATTACTAATTTAAGTAACAGCAGAACAAAACTTGATTAATTGTTGAGAAAGAAAACAGTGTGTTTTTCGACTAAATAAAAGCAATTAACAATTCAAAATAAAAAATTTAAAGTCATAAAAAATATGCTAGTTGCAAATCTGTAAAATATATTAGCAAGTTAATATGAAACCTCATTTCTTTGAAATAATTGAAACTCATTGTATAGAATGTACCTTAAAATATTAGAAACGATCAATTTAGCTCTCTAATTATGTAATTGGAATTCTGAAATTATATCAGCTGCAAATTAAATTGAGACATCCTATTTAAAGAATTATGGAGTTTTATTTATAATCATAAGATAAAATCAATGATATAATTATCATGGTAGACGGTTGGTTTTATTATTATAAAGTATGGATTGGGGTATGCTATTATATGCTCTTATTTTTTGCATAAACAAACTATAATATATTTTATTCATGTAAACAAACTGTGCTTTTGTATAATTTCTATTTATTCATTGATTAATATCAAAAAATATATCTCTATTACTTTTTTGACTTTGAATTTTAAACATCTAATTTGACTAATAAGAACGTTATTATCAAACTCTCATCTTACTAGTGAAAAACTCACCATATAATGACATTAAGCTGAATTATTATTTTTATTATTATAATGAAAAATTTCAATTAAAATCCGCAAATACTTATGTACACAATTTGCATTTAAAACTAATATGTATTAACTATATATTTTTCTATTGTAATTAGCACACGTGCTTTTCTATTTTAGGTAATAACACTTGCTTAATTTTTTATTTAGCCGCATAAATGTTTCAGCAATCTATAAGTTTTATTGTTAATACTATTTCTAATTACTATTTTTATAAAAAAATCATTAAAAATATCAACATTTTGTATTTATATTTTTTGCTTTTAAAAGTGTTGAATATTTGCAAGAAAGAGAATCATTTAAATTATTCAAAATATGGTAAAAGTAATAAATAGATTACGATTAAATTCAATATAAATAATATAAAGATTACGATTAAAATTCAAAATAATAACGATAATTATACAGTGTCTTAGCACTGCAAAAGTAAATGACAGTATGTAAGCACTTTAATTTATAGGAATGATGTTTGCACTGATTATACTTGTAAATACATTAGTTTAACTGTGGATGGTTTGAGAGATTAATGTAAATCTTATATAAAATATCATAAATATCATATGATTATTTTGATAGCTTATTTGAATGCATAAAGTAGGACAAATGGGTGGCAATAAACGCTAGTGAGTTGTGAAGTACATACGGGCAAATCAAGAGCACTAATCTTTTGTTTCATTGATTAAGGGAACAACTCCATGATCTTTAGAGATTTGCACGGAAAATTTTGCATATTTTCTTAAAAAACTCAAACTTTAAAAAATGATTTATATAATACTATAATCGCAAAATAAAATAACTAATGGTTTCTACAGCTATTATATCTATGATAATTGCACCACTTTAAAAAATAGTATTTGCCATTTTGTTATTTAAGTCTTCATATCATTAATTTTCAAGTTCGGTATAGCATAACTAAAATAAATGTTGGAAAATAAAAATTACGTATATTTTGACCAAGTTTAACTTCCAAAATCTCATAGCAGCTCTTTCTGTTGTTGCTATTGTTGTCGTGCCATTATAGGGTGCGTTGGTCCCCTTTTTCCAACTGAACGATATTTAGGTGTGGAGTCCGACTTCCTCAGTACACACATGCCATAGGTACCCGTTTATAGGGTAGGCAACCATTCAAAATCCATTCAAACAAGGAAAGGACAAAGAAAGGATAGACAGAGAAAGTACATCAATACCCAAACCGGGATTCGAACCCAAAACCTCTCTATCCGCAGTCAGGCACGCTGACCCATTAGACAAGTTGTGAGGCAGCAGCTCCTTCTCAGCTATCCTTATGATCAATAACTGTTTATATTTATATTTATCAAATTTTAAAATATTTATAAATTATTGAAGTCAGTGTAAATAACAAATCATGGTATGGATGGCATATTATACCGAAAAATCTGTATGTTGATACTATGACACTGTGTCATAGCATTAACAAACAAAATTCTTTTGTTTTCGTCTATAATTAAATTTGTCCTAAAATATTATTTATTCCTGAAATATTTTTTGAATTATTATTAATAATTGATAAATTTGAATGAAAATATGCAGCTTATCTTAGCTTCGCAGTACGAAATTGCACAAAATTTAAAATTTTAATATAAAAATTTCTTTTAACAGCTTGTTTGAAGAAAAATCAGTTTTTCTTTCATTAATAATTCTTAGTTTAATTCTACGTTCAATCCAATTAGTCTCAGTTATTTGGAGAAGCATTTAATGTTATACGTAATTTAATCTTACCATTAGGATGTCTTATCCTCACTGTTATTTTCAAACAGTTCGTAGAAGAAATAATTATAACAAATAGTTACAGTAGTAATAGTAATAATCCAGTAAAATTAAATTCTTTCTCTTGTTAAGAGAAATCGACAATTCCCACATCATTTTCTCTTAAGGATTTCTTTCTTATGTGAAATCCATAACCATTAGCTAAATAAACTAAGACATTTTTCTATTTGTGTTATAATCATTCGAGTTACTTATTTTTAAGAGAAAGCGTATTCTTCGCTTAATTTTTTTCTAGTTAAAGTATAAAAAAGATAATATTGCATTAAGCAAATTACTATTTTAACTATCCTAAAAATGTAATCGAATTTTATAATATATTAAATTTATCTGTATTTCCTACTTCATTTTATAAGAATCCAATTATGTATCATTATTTTTTGATTATACTTAATATTAAGATATAATTTTGAGCAGCATTTTGAACTATTTTTTTAAATTATTTTTTAAGCTTTTCGGCTAGAAATAATTTGAACGTCTAAAAATGTTCATGATTTTTATTTATTTTTTGAATAAAAAATAGCAACCAGTAATAATTTCTATCATTTGTTTACTTATATAAAAAATGGCTAAAAGGAATATAACTTACTAAAATAGTATTACTAAGTGATATCAAACAATTTAATATTAAAAAACTAATAACTATTATTATAAAAAATAGCACTTAGTGCAATTTTTTGTATCTAATGGATTGTTCAAGGTTTGAAGGAACTACTAAATGTCATTTTTTTGCAAGTAATTGAATTAATTTTGTTATTGAGATGCAATTTCGCTTAACTATTGTGTATGCTTAGGGAAGTTTTGTTTTTATATAAATTAGACTTTTTGTGAAATCATTTATTCTGATATGACTATTAAATGGATTCTTATCATATGTAATTGAAATAATTTTGAAACCCAACAAAATATATAAATTTTTTTAAGAATTTACCTCCTCAATTAAAAAATTATATTTTTTAAACCGTCGTTCAAATACTTGTAATTTTTTACCGTTAATTTCCTTTTAATTTAAAAATACTTAGACTTACGTATATAAGGACATTCTAAATAGTAATATCAAATGATTGATATATTTTTTCTATTTATTTGACTTAATTACGATATATTGATGTATGCATTATTTTTAAACTTCTTTATTCTTTATACATCTTAAATTTTTAATACATTAAAAAAAGCAAAATGCGTATAAATTTAAATTAAACTAATTTGCTTGTTTCAGGCGAACCAAATTTTGAGCTCTTCTCTTATATTTATATCTTATATCTCTTATATTTGTATGAAATATTCTGAAAGCTTAGAAATATAAAAAAAAACAATCGAAAATATTTGAATCGTTCAGATCAAGCAACAGAATATTTCAGAACACGTTTATAGATGTATATTGATTGTAAAATAAAGAGTAACTGAAATTCTAAGAAAAATAGTATCCGTCTTTGTACTTTAATTGAAAGCAATGCATTCGAATGATTCGAAACAACACAACGTGAGTACAGCAATTAAAATATCCTGTCTTTTTTATTGTGCAAGATAGGTCTCTCGTAGAATAAGAAATCTGGTATGTAATTCTTTTATAATGAGAGATTATTGGTTAAACAGACTTATTTGTGTCGCGTACTCAATTTGGTGCTTAGATCTAAAAAGTCTGGAACACTGTTAATATACAATGTTCATCATAATAAAATCCAAGTAGTATACTAATTTTGATATACAAAGTTCATCATATTAAATTTAAAGTAGTATACTAATTTTGATATACAAAGTTCATTATAATAGATTTCAGATAATACATTAATTTTACTTTTTTAATTGCTTTTTTCCTATTAACTGCTTTGGTTTGATTGGTTGTACCGTTTGTCGAAAGATAATGCTAATGATCACTAAGAAAACTAAGTTCTTATTACTGTGAAAATTTAAAGATTGGATCTTTTATTCTGATTAAATCCGCTTAAACTATTTTTATTCGATGATATTGCCATTTAACACTATATTAATTCAACAAATTGTTTTTAAAATAGTGTGTATCACTATTAAATATGATGCTCGTAATATTTGAAAATATAAGTATGTAATTTTATTGCAGATTTACAATAAGAACCAAAAAAATCTACACTGGTCTCTCATTAAAAACTGATCGATTAAACTATTTCTTTTTATTGTGTAAACATTTTACGAATAGTTACTTTACCAATTGGAAAGTAAAAAGGATTATATAACCATGAAGTTCATAAAAACAACATTTCTTCTGGCAACTTAATGTAATTTTTATTAAAAAGATTCATTACACTCAGTATATCGCATGTAATAGACCAATATTATCTGAATTTGAATATATAATTCAAAAGTATATAGATATGTAAAGTTATTCCATCACACACTTTTCCAACTAAATACTAAGTTTATTAATGTACAGTAATTCCTTCATTCAGTGTCAAATATATTTTAAAATAAAACTCGATAACCATATATATTTGTAAAAAAATTTTATAGTCCATATTACGGAAAATTTATAGATTACTTACAAAAAAATTTGGAAAAATAATTTTGTTTTGCTTTATGTGAAAATTTTAAAATAAAGTAAAAACATCTTTGCAGTAAACGTGATGCGTGCCAAAGTGGTTTTTATCGCTGGACAACACATTATGATTTCCCATGTGAGAGGTCTTCCAGTCTTTTACCTGAAAAAGCTTTCATGTTACAGTATAGTTCATTATACTATGAAGTTATAAGCTTACATAAACTTGCGTAAAAATGAAAGTTATTTTAACTTCTTTTAAAGTAAGCGTTATTTATTTTAATCTCAACTTTTACTACAACGCATTTTTTTCAGTAGAAATTTTGTAAAGAGAAAATAATACCGAGAACTATTTGTATTAATAGTGCATTTTAAAACCATATAGGAAAACTTTTAAGTATAACTAAAAATTATAATGTTGAAATAGTATGAGTTTGTGTCGGGGATAATGTAAAAAAACAATATATATATTTTATTTCTTATAGATTTAAAATCTATTATAAAAATATTTTAAGTAATTTATTAGAAATTATATAAAAGTCCAGTGGCATAAGATTCCTAAAGGAAAAACATACTTCTGATTAAAATAAGCTTAAAAATATAAAATACACTCGTGTCTATAAATTAAGGATAATATAAGTTCATCCAAAGAAAGAGACAGAAGCAAAACAAATGTGATTTATTTGTAAAGTCTATTTATTAAACAAAAGGTAAAGAGCAAAAAAGATACTATATGTTTGACATCATTAATAAAAATTGTGATTTTTACTCCCTGGAGAAAATTTCAAAAAGAACCTGTTAACAAAAACCAATATAACATGGTTGGTATGATGGTTAATACATAGTATGCAATCTAGACGATGCAATTGTGTCCGTACTGCGCCTAGGCATGCTGAGTATCAAATTATCGATCTGATCTGGGGTAATATTACACCACTCATCAAGCAATGGTCTCTGAAGTTCCGGTAGACATGTGGGAGGGGGTTGTCTGGCTGGAATTCGTCGGCCAAGCATGTTCCATACATGCTCTATTGGATTCAAGTCCGGCCAGTCCATACGGGGTGATACCCTGGGAATGAAGGCTTTCGTCTACAATGTTTGCACGGTGAAGACGGGCGTTGTCATCCATACACAGAAATTCTGCAGCTATGGTGCCCCGAAACAAACGTACATGTTGTTCCAGAATGACATCCCGATAGATGTCGCCTATCATGGTTACATTCTGAGCATGCAGGTTAGTTCTGGAACCAAGAATGATTCCTCACGAAAAGAGGAATCTGGCACCACCGTAATGGTATCGTTCAGTGGTGTTCTCTTGGAGGTAAAAGGTACATGGCCCTCTCCATAGGAAAGTCCGGCGAGAATCAGACTGAAAGCTAAACCTGGACTCGTCGGAAAACATCACACAAGACCACTGTTGCGGTGTCCACAATGCATGTTCTGTACTCCAGGCTAACCGCAGGTGACAGTGAGTTGCGGTAAGGGAAACACATCTGACAGGCCTATGAGCATATAGACCACTGTGCCCTAAGCGTCTGTACACGGTTTGCCTTGAAACTGTAGTACCGGTAGCTGAAGAAAACTGACTAGACAACTCTGATGCTGTGCTCCACCTGTTTCCTTTGGCAGTAACTGCCAAATACCGGTCCTCATTCGGCGTTGTAACTTGGGGGCGACCTCTGCTGTAACGTCTAACTCACATAACCATCATCTTGGAATCGTTGCCAAAGCCTGAAGATGACACTGGGTGATTCCAAGTTCCTCGGATACTTCCAGCTGGGTACGTCCACATTCCAGACGGCCGATAATTCTACCACTTAAAACATCATCCAAATGCTTCCTTTTTTCCATAACTATACGGATATTGCACAGAAAGACTACTAAAGCGCTTGTGAACAATTTTACTTCTTTGCAACCATTTCTTAAATACCCCTCTCTTACACTCTCATCATTGTGATGTACTATCGGCGCCATCTAGTGGTTTCTTCTAATTTGCTTATTATTCTTCAAGATGTGTGTGATAATTCTACTACTGAAATTTTTATTTTAGAGTTCAATTTCTGTGTGATTCTGAATTATCCTTAATTTATGGACATTTTAATTTATTTTTGTTAATAATGTTGTTTAATTTATGTTTACTTAATTTATGTTTGTAAATGAAACATTCAACAAAATAGAAACATTTCTGATAATATATATAATAACACGATGATATGTTTCCTAGAAATATAGAATAAGTTAAAAACACATTTACAGTTGAACAATTCACGAAAATAATAAAAAATAAACATAAAATGTTACTTAATTAGAAAGACTTAGTTTTACTGAAAAAGATCTTAAAGGCTTCACATCCAGTAAAATGTGATAAAATTTTATAATATCCATAAAAAAGTTTATTTAGAGGTATTTTCAAAGTACAAATATCTCATTCACCCTCAAAAGGTCTCTCACAAAATTCATGTCATAATGAAACAACTCGAACATCATAATTGTAAGTATATTTGATTGCATAAATTGGATATTTGAAGAAAATGAACCCATAAAATTAGATCATAACAACATTTTGTACATCAATAAAATATTTTTTAAATAATGAATATGAAAATTTTCAAACTATAGCATAATTAATTGATCATTACACTATTTTAAAAGGTATAGTTGTATTAAAAAGATTTAAAAGCGAATTGGCAAAAATTGAAGTTTTTTTATTAATATATCTAAAAGTACTTTTTAACATTATAATTAAAGTATATTTGCACTTTACTTTTAGTATCCTGCTTAAATTTAAACTTGTAACTGTAATTGTTACTAATTAAGTCATACAAAAGCCATTTACTGAAAAATGTAGTATTGGCAACATTTTACAATTTAATTCATATTAAATTGTTCAATTTAATTTACAATTAAATTAACAGTAGAACAAACAAAGTTGTTTATTAATTAGGAAAGTTTTATTTGGATGTGAGATATAATTTGTTACTAAAGCTGCTTGAGTTTTTTTTATCTAAGTATTCTTAAATAATTAAAATATTAACGAAATATAATGGTATTGCATTCACTATAAAGTAATATTTATGACAAAAATTTGAAGACCTATAGAAATATCCAATGAAACAATGTTTAGTAAAATACATTATTAATTCTTAAATATTTTTCGGAACTAGAAGTTTTGAAATGATAATAATTTTGATTCCTTTTTCAATTTTTTGCATAATATTTCAAATAATGCAAATTATATTACTATCGATTTATTATATAATTAAGATATCATGATTTGTACCATTTATTTATCAAAATAATATGAGGCGATTTTCAACCTGATATCAACCTGTTCGACTGGATTCTTCATCAGCGTCTACTTGATCGAAGTTTTGATATCAGGCTTGAGAACTATCGAAAATAGATTTTCCATCTTTGCAATAATGTAGGACGTCCACAAATGAAAATAAACTTATCTGCTGTCAGCTGTCTTCCGAAAAGCAGCTTTTCTTTGTTGCGTTGGCTAGATAGACATTTTAGATTCCATTGTTTCAGTGTGTATGTCAGCAGGTTTTGTTGAAACAAGTGCCAAAGCTCGCTTAATTTCTTTTAGCGACTGGGATAAAGAATTCGTGGGTGCTTCTATTTGATTGTCCAATCCATGGATTTTCTTTTGTATTATTCTGGTTAGTAAGAGACACCATATTTATCGCATATTCCATGACGACAATCTGTACGACATTCCTGAGCCTCTCAAATCTTTGTGACATCCAATCTTTTTTGCTTCATATAATAATCATATAATGCTTAATCAATATAATCGCAGCATCAGATAAAGTCAGCTGTAGAGTTAATTTCTTTCATCAACAGGATCTGATAAATGTCTCCTGTCATGCAACCTTTCATCCGTTGCAAAAATTTTTCATGAGGATAAATATCGAAGGATTTTATTTTTGGCTAAGTCCTAAAATATTCTGATTAAAAGTTTGTTAACTATCTCACCAGAGCACTATGTTTGGTGCTTTAATTGTTCCACTACCTTCCTAGTGCATTTTAATGACCACAGAAAAGTAAACTTATCAGTGTTTTTCATTTCATCTCTCTGTACTTTATATGTAGCTTTTACAAATACTGTTGAAATGAGATGGGAAATATTGAACATTTAAAATAGTATAGATATTGGAAGTGAAACTGAGTTTCATATTTATAAAGTTCAAAGCTTATCATTTTATGTTTGATAAGTATGGCTAATAATTTTCTTTCATTTTTCAAGCTGATGCAAAATTAAAATATGACAACAAAATATTGATTTTTATAATAATTGTCCTATTTAAAAATCCAACTAAAATTTACTAGGAATCATGTGAATCCTTAAATTTTCTGATAATAAATGTAAAATAAAGTATAATCGTATGGCATAAATTAATACAAAACATTTATATTTATAAAATCACAGTGTATATAGTTTAATTTTCTACGAAATTTTTTTTATTGTAAATGCCCATCAACTTCTACAAGGATTTTAATTTGTCTATTTTACAACTATGACACTTGATAGCATTTAAAATTGCTTTTTCTAAAAATATTTATTTGCTAATATTTTGAACTGGTGAATTTTGGAATAATTAATTGAAATGGTTATATTAAAGTCATTCACATTACACTGGAGAATAAGTAAAAATAATTTTAATTGCATTCTCTTTGTATTATTGATTTATGTATCGTTAAGTTATTTCGAAGTAATTTTGATTATTTGAGTCACGCTTGATGAGAAATTTAATAATATAATTTTGGTATAACTGTTTTCATTTTGAAATGTTATAATGTTCTCTCTTTTTCAACTTGAGTTTCGTTATTAATGAGATTTCAATATTTTAATGTCGAGTGATATTTTTAAAATCTTTGATTTTTTAATATTTGATTAATAAGTAATTAAATATGTAATTTTAAATTAAATGTTATTTATTATCATTGACGAAACATGAATTTATATTCATTGAAAGAAATTCGAATATAAGTATATCTTTGAAATATATTAGATATTGAATTTATATAATTACACATTACAATATAATTAAATTTTCAAATTCTTATTTGAAGAATTTAGATAGTTTGTTTAATTTGAAAAATTTAATGATGCTTTAATACGAAGATCGGGCAATTGACCTACTTGGAAAATTGATAGCTATAAAAATCATAAGAGCTAATAAGTGCTTTTGAAGATAACGTATATGTTATCAAATTATTCAAAAATATGAACTGAAAATAGGGAATTGTGTTAACTTTTTTTAAAACAAAATATAAATAACAGCTTGATAAATCAAAGCTAGAGAGTTTGAATTGGAAACATGTAAAACTAAACATTTGTAAAAATACGTCTAAAGCAATTCATAAAAGTTTAAAATAATTGAAAAGACAGTAACTCAATCTGTGATAATCCATTAAAATTCTTACAAAATATTGTAAGGAATAAACCAACAACATAAAATATTATATCGATAATGTATATATGACACATAAAAACTCTATAGCTATCATATGGATGACTTTATTTTTTGACACTTAATATTCCCTATATCGGGATAGTTAACTCTGAATTTATTTTCTTCAATTCAATCCTTAAAAGTAAGTAGCACCTTAAACATGAATATATTTTTAATTTATTTACGAAAACACTTGCTTGATTGCATATTTAAGAATTCAAAATAAATTTGCACACACGGTACTTGTTTTTTTCTTAATAATTTCTAATAAATACATTCTTATAATGTTTTCGCTTTTTATGCTTTATTACCCAAAATTAAACATTTTACATAAAAATTTAGAACACAATATATGAATTATAAAATATTGTAATGAATAAAATATAATATTAATTGTTTAATTCACATTAAATATATCTGTCTGAAATTGTTTTTAGGTTTAGGAAAAGTTCCTATTTTATTGTCAATTTTGAAAATATGTTATTAAATTTAAACGCAAGTAACTTATATTTTAAAAATACATTTTTTTAATACTTAAATTTTTTATCATATTTCCTATATTGTTTAATTTTTAAAATATTAAACTCTAAAATGTGTGTGTGTACTTGAATAATCACATTAATTATTATGTATTTTTGTTGCAGCAGCATGCTTCCCCGTATCTAGCCTTGAGTTAGGCTATACCAGTCAGTAATTATGTGTGATAACTATATTTTTAATTATGAATTTTGTTTCAAACTTATTAGTATTTATTAGGAATATATGATCAATATAAAATTGCAGTTTTGCATGTAAATTAGAAATCAAATTTTTTATTTGTAATAGTTATAGTTTTAAGCAAGTTTTGAGTTATAGTTTTATGCAAGTGGAACTAAGTGATGATTTATATGTAAAATATTTTTTTATCAAAAATAAGATAGATTATAGTACTAAAAGAGCCATCTTTAATATAAGGAAGTAAGTGTGAACATTTATTTGTAAAAGTTAGAAAGGGAGAAACTCAACTTTTACTCCAAATTTGGCACAAAACCAATGCCATTCAAAAAGTCTTTATGACATCCTGTTAAAGTTTCATAATCGATTTTCTAAAAGTATATATTCTAGATACTAAGTTACATGTAATTTAAGTTTTCAAACTGCACTTCTTTAAGTTTTCTAAAGTTTATATATAGACCACATGACTGTTAGTGGTGAAATATGCATGAAGTTATTTTGTCCATTTCCTTTTCTTTAAAATGTGTAATTCTAACTACGTTGATTTATTATTTACGAATTACGTTTTAATTACGTTGATAATTATTTCACAAGTCAACTATATCACTATAAAATAACTTACCTTTTATATTTAAAATGTGAAAATGTATTTTATAATTTATATTAGATTAACGAATATATGTTCTTCAGTTTGTTTATTAAATTTATTTATATTACTTCACAAAACAAACCTTGTCATTATAAAGTAACAAATCCCTCATTTATCACAGAATAGGAGTGTATTTTGTAATTTATATTTCATAAATAAATGCAGACAGCTCTCTTTTTTAACAATACCCTATACATACATAAATTACTAATTTAAATTAATCAATTTTTAATTTGTATAAATAACACAAAATAATCTATTTAAATGATTTATTATGTTACTAATTTAAAGATGTATTATATTTACATTCTACAGGGTGTGACAGAATCGCATAAGCAGTTTCTATCGATTAGCGCTGGGGCCATGGTGGGGGTAGGCAGTTACATATGGTCTGCCTTTGTTCAGTCGGTGACCCCATTTCAGAAGCCAACATGATCTGGACCGGTGCACATCGTGGTTTTGCCGTTAGCTCTTATTATGAAAACAACAGATCTGTGATGGATACACAACGAGCTTTACGTAGAAAGTTCAATATTCCATGTAACAATGTCGTTCCTAAGGCAAACACAATTCGGTCCTGGGTTCGGCAGTTGGAGGAAACTGGTAGCACACTAAGAATAGATACACATGGCTGACCAGATCCATCAGAACGCCAGAAAATGTGTAGTGGTTGAGAACAGCAGTTTAACAATCGCCACAAGGTTCTGCTCAACGACATGCTGTTGCATTGGAGATTTCAGACCACAGTTTGAGAAGGGTTCTTCAATGCAATTTGAAGTTCCATCCTTTCAAAACATAGATTGCACAAGAATTACGCTTAGCAAACTACGACAGCCGTCAAAATCTGTGTGAGCAAATGCTTGCTCGAATCCTTCCGAATGCATCTTTCTTCAGTAGTGACGAGGCACATTTTCATCTTAGTGGGTGCATGAATAAGCAAAACTTTCGCTACTGGGCTGAAAATATTCCTCGAATTATTCATAAAAGACCGCAACATTCTCCTATAGTGATTGCGTGGTGTGCCATATCACAATTTGGTGTATTAGGCCATTACTTTTTTGAGGTGGAAGGAGTGACTGTGATAATGAATTCTACACGTTATGTTGCCATGTTGCAAAATTTTCTTAAACCCAAAATGGACGAAATTGTTGAAGAAAAAACTCGGGGACTTGTGTTTCCAACACGATGGAGCTACTGCTCACACAGCTCAAATTTCAATTGATGTTTTGAAAGAAATGTTTCCGGGACGCCTTGTCGCTTTGAGGGGTGATGTCAGGTGGCCTGTGCGGTCGCCATATTTGAGCATGTGTGACTACATTCTTTGGGGATATCTGAAGGAAAAAGTTTTCGAAAACCGCCCCCACATCCTACCAGAGTTAAAAGAGCAGATTATTGACGAAGTGAATGCCATACCCCGTGATATGTGTGCAAGAGCTGCTAAAAACTTCAGGGTTCGTCTACAACAATGTATTGATGGTAACGGCCGCCATCTTGAGGACATTATTTTCAAAAAAATAAAATGGTATATTGTACTAATTTAGAAAATAAAAACATGTTTTCTCTATACATCCAGGTTTAATTTTTATTGCTCTTTAAAACTGCCTAAATCGGTTCTGCCACACCCTGTACATATTTTCTACATACATTCTGTATGTGTTGTATAAAATAATGCCGAAACTTCTCTAAAAACATTTACTGCTATATATGGTAGTAAAGGTCTAAATATAAAATATATAAATATTAGTTTCTAACTACACCGTTGGGACTTTATCATTCTTGAGACACTTGTGACTATAAGCAAAAATGGAGAATCGTTTGAAGAGTGTGTGTATGAATGCACTAAATCTCATTGTTTGCTTAATTTCATTTTGGGTGAAGCTAAAAATAATTCTGACAAAGCATTGTTTGCTTACTTTCACTAGGGTGAAGCACAAAGTTTCAAAGAGAGCAGATAGTGAAAGCCTGTCTAATCGATGCATCTGTAATTACAGGGATACAATTAAGTGGTGTAACTGGGGTAATAGCTTCCGTATTGAAGGTCATGACATCCGGCAACGACCATGACAAAACAGCATTTGCAAAATGAAACTGTAAAAAGAAAACCGAATTCAGTGTGAAAATGAGATAAACATAAAAGAAGATTCTTACCTTCAGAAAGAATGCCACAGTGGCAAAAGTTACTGGTATCGAACCATGTAATTCAAAGGGAAATGCACAAACAAAATATTTGGAACACAGCTGCGATTGAAAAATCCCACGTGACAGATGTAAATCAGAAACAACAAGTTAAATATTGCAAGAACTATAAAACGGATGTCTTGCTTTCCGATGAATCCAGTTTCTTCGTATTTCTCATCATGGAAAGTACGTACGTGTTGCAAACCCTCACAAAATATTTCAGTCCAGATTCTCTCCTTCTTAAAGTGAAGAATGGAGTGATCCTATTCATGATAACGAGCTTGTGGATCAAAGAGTGAAAGAAGCTGCAATAGATTCTGATGTTCAAACATCTGATGCATGTAAAAAACTGCTTCACTGTTAAAACTTAAAAAGCAGACATTAACTTTATTGCAAGAGCAGTAGCTCACTATAAAACAGGGATAATTCAGCAAACAACTATTCCTAAATTTTCTATCAATACTCACAAAACATACACGACGTTCCGTATATCAATTACATAGTAACAAACTAATGTTCTTTTCCATTCTACTTACACAGAAGCAAAAAAATTCAACTAAAGGTTTTGCATGTGTGATTTCGAGGGTATGTTTGACCACAACCTCTTAAGTTGCTACCTCAAAAATACATATAATTAAAGAAACTTGCTAAAATGTTAGCCATTAGTTTTCTCAAATTTTAATTTATAATTCCTTTTTGAAAAAAAATAAAAATTATATTGAAAAACTCTTTAAAGTTCACCAATTGGATATTTATTTGCATATGATAAAGCACACAATAAATTTGGAAAAGTCAAAATTTAGATTTCAAATAAAACAATCCCTTTATATTATAAGCAACGATAAAGTCAATAGCACTCTCAGTATGTTTTTATTTTAACTGGCCAATACATTGTAATGCGTTAATATTATTTCCGTCTTGAGATTTCTGTCAAGAAAAAGAATCCATTGTTCTCATCATAATCATACTGTTCAATAATAGTTTTAGTAACATGAAGACTCACTTGCTGATTTTCCGTGGCATATTCAATCATCAGATATAACCTCACTAATAGGGCCGTGGTAGCCTAGTGGTTAGGGTATCGGTCTTCCATCCGGAAGGACGGGGTTCGATTCCCATTGCCGCCAAAGACCCACCGAGTACATGCGATATACGTGCTTGTTAAATCTGTGGAATCGAAAGTCCTGTGGTCGGTCGTTGAGCAGTTACCATGGGTGCAATGGTCTGGAGAAATTTACTCCCCCTTCAGATCAATGCCAAAATTGAGGTAGTAGATCCTCTGGTGCTGCCATCTATCGGAGGATTTGAAGAGCAAAAGTCGTACTTTCACCTTCATGGTGCTCTTCTTAAAAACGAAAGACGCTCCCAATTGACTTAAATTCGCATTGCCAAGGCATAGCGAGCTTGGCTTGTCCAAGTGTCATAAGTAACAACA